>JACMIG010000276.1:10883-24151 GCA_014805385.1 Levipalatum texanum
CGCCGGCGGTCACTCTACAAACTCACCAATTTTTATTTAAATCCGTCAAGATTCCTGAGTGGGGGGTAAAATTCAAAAAGTCTTCAAAAGTTACATTTTTGTATCATCGATCAATAATTGCTACATGATGTCAGACCTCCGTGCAAATGATACTCGTGTAGTCCTTGAGTTGATATGCCTTCTGGTTTTATCCCACTTGAAATAGTTTAGGCAGCTAGAAGTTATGATGCTCCCAAAAATCGTCCAAATACTTTTGCTCGCTACTGTAACAGGACATAAAATCAGTGAGTACCAAATGCCATCGGTATCGAGTTCCAGTGCCCTTCCGATCTGCTCGACCAACTTGCGTGCTTCTGTGATGATATTCGCTCCCGTGTGACACACGATTCCCGCCATTTCCATCGAGAACCTGTGGGGGAAAACACGATGAAATGAGTCAGTACACATATGGAAAAAATTGGATTATTTATACGCCAATCGTTTTTACCATCTGGACCCCTTCCTCATGACATATCCGTAGAAGGAGTTCAGAATGCACTTGTGGGCCAGTTGGAGAGATTCGAACAGGACACACTTTCCCCTCGCCGTCTGAGAGATACTTATAATCATTCTGAATAGGAACGGGAATCATACCTTGAGTGCACTGGCATCGTTGGCATCCACTTTGTCCAATTCTCCTTTGGCCTGCTTCAGTTTCTCCTTGTACTCGTACCTGGAAGAAACGAGGGTTCGATGACAATAAATGGTAAGAGGTATCCGATACAGGCCAAGACACCAACCGCCGATCCCTGAAGTTCTTGACCGTGTCAACGTAGAAGGCATTTTCTCTCTGGCAAATAGTGGACTCCCTCGTCTCAGTGCGAGTTATCTGCTGTTTCCCATAAACGCGTCTGCTGTAGTCTGCAAAAATCGAGTTGAGGAGAGGAGATATATACAATAAATAAAAAAATGCACGTATTGATGTAATGGAAAGTTTTGAGGTCGTACCTTGAACTCTCTTCTTCTCCAGTTTAATTCTGTCCTCTTTTTTCATCTGGTGAAAGGGAACGGGAGGCCGTCCAAATGATTCCCCTTCGATCTGCCTCAGGACTCGTTCATACTCTCCTCTGGAGCAGGGCACTAGAATGCGTTCGGTGTGCACTGGGTAGTGGGTGTACCGAGTTCTCCTCTCCACTCCCATTTCATCGTTCTCTTGCACTTTGCATTAGAAGTATTGTAGCAGCAGGCCATGCAGACCGAGTCGTCAACCAGTGCAGATGGCTAAAATCATCCATTGACACTTCCGATGGCTAGTGATTCATTTCAAGCTTGGTAGCACGAGTACCTGTAGTCGGTTAGTGAGAATGATATTGGGATACATGGCGCCCACGTCGAGATGGTAGATTCGAGGCCTCTCCAACCTTAATAACACCCTTCAGTGGGAGAAGCGGAGGAGGTCAACCTGGCAGGGTGCTGGAGGAGGGCGTTGAGTTGGTTGACAACTTCTCCGACAGCCGTGTCCCAGTTGGTGACGTGGGATCGATCGATACCGTATTCCCTGATGAGTTCCTTCTCGAGAGTGTTTCCGGCCTCGTCTCGAAGGTCTGCGATGCAGGCGGGAACGAGGCGAAAGCGAGTGGGAAGATCGGCACGGAAGACTCCCGCCTCGAGGGCCTCCACGTGTCCTCCCACGTACGTCTCGTTCTCCACCTGCAGGATAGCGTGTAGAAGGAGACTACCAGAGCAACGAATACAGATGCCGTAATTGCAATGTGTCCTTTCTTACCTTGTGTCCGTCCTTGGTCCAGTTCTCTTCGTCTTTGCCCGTGAATTTGTTTGGGAAGATAATGTTATTGTGGAATGCTTCCACCATGAGAAGGGCCTCGCAGAGTGTACCCGAACCCTTACGCAGCACCTGATAGCAAGAAGGTATTAATGGGAGGAGAGAAGTAACGAACGTCGTCTCCTCCGAGGGGAATGATGGTGCAGAGGGCGAAGATGAAGGGATGGACGTACTTCATGTACAGATAGTACGTCGCCACTGCGTCAGATACCGAGTAGTTAGCCAATGCCTACAGCAAGAATCATTCTAATATAGTCTCAACCAGTTCAAGAAAACGGGAGGCAGTTGAATGAAGCAAACGAATATCTCACTTGTGGGTTTTCCCTTGCCATGGAGCACATTTCCTCAGGGTCGACCTCCATTGGATCGTAACGCAGCTTCGCTTTCGCCACAGCCTCAACCATCGCCAATCAACGAGAACCTCGAATATCGTACCTTGAGGTTTTGAGATCCGACTGGGAGGTAGGAGTCGCGCTTGACCCATCTACAACGAGAATTCACATTGAGATAAAAGAGGTTCTATACTTGAAAGCGTCCATGTGGATGCAGTTTCTGCTCTTGTACTCGTCCTGGGAGTTTTTCTCGAAACCGATCTCTTCCTTCATGCTGATTCCTCTTGCCAGAGCACGAGCTTCCACGAACATCCTGACACCCCAATTAAGCCACGCCCCCCTCGTCCTCACTGACCAATCGAAGAAGTCGCCGTTGTAAGTGACGATTACTTGAGGCTGGACGGACAGAATGTGAGAGAAGAACCTCAAGCACTACTCTCTACACTCCGCTCACAATTAGTTACTTTTTGAGTAGCGCTGTTTCGTCTGCTTCGTTGTAGATGGTGAAGTGTCCCTTGACGTCGTCTCGCGGGGTGTAGTCGAAGTCTTCGATGTCGGTGGAGACGATGGATCGATTGATGATGAGATAGCCAGCCCCGTCGATCTGATTCCATTTCTCTCGGGGCCGCTCTCATTTCGTTCCCCACCATGTACGAGATCATCATAATCTCATCGAAGGCGGCATCGGGGAACTTGAGGGGAAGTTTGGTGCATTCGATGTCGAAGGCGAGGACGACCGGGTCCACGGGGTCGAGTGCACCTCGCGGATGATCCTAAACACGCTTTTTCTAGAGAGCCCCTGCGCTCACACCACGGCTATCAACACCGTGTCGGCAGTATACTATTTGTAGAAAAAAACTAACGACGATGGTAGGCCTTCGGTCCTTCCCACATCCACAGACCGTATACCTGAATGATCAGCAATGAACATAGGACGGACTGCGAGGTGTACCATTTCCCGATGAATATCATGTCATCAATGGCCACTCGACAATCGAGCGGGACGTCGTATTCTCTGAAAGATGTTTACTCATCCGCCTTCTCTCCCGTTTCCCTCCAACCTGATGTCCATGAACTTGGTGAGTACATCATCGTTGGCAGTCTCATCTGTCACTCCTCCGAGTTGCTTAGCCAGAAGAGTGGTGAATTCCTCCCCCTGCATTGAGCGATGCTCGAACCACCTTATAGGGAACCCTGTACCTGCCGCCGCCTTTCCGAGTTCTTCCTCACAAGAGACATGAGATCCTTTTTAACTTTCATATGCTCTGCCATAGATGGAAAGGTGAGCTTCATGTATTTCGCCCGCAAGCCGGAGAGGTGGTTTTTCTGCAAATATGAAAATGTTCTATAATCAAAGTCAACTTACGAGATCGAGATCTTCTTTTTCAACATGATCGACGTGGATAAATGGATATTTCCTGGTTAAATGCGAAGACGCAACGAGGTCGAAATCATCTGCTATGGCAACATAAAAGTATGGCCGATGTGGATAAGTTATCTGCAAAAAGAGTTCCAATCGGTCGAGTGATTCAAGAATTACCTTGAATCTCCGACCGCTTTCCTCGAGAAAATAGAAGTCCACCGCCGCCATTATCACTTTTGTTTGCTCATCAACTGCTTCAGCCTTCAAATTTCCCTTGTCATTGAAGGACTGGGAAGAACTCACAGGAGCCATATTTACGAGCCATCCAACTCGTTCTTGGGTTGATGTGATGGCTTCAAATCCGAACTTGGCGTCCATTTTATTGTTCCATTTAACAGTGTCAACTCGTTCTTCGTAGTTCGCATCTCTGGATGGAGGCCAAATAGCGGATAATAATGACGGCCATAGTAACTAAGCATGACAGACATAATTATGTCGCTGACAAATCTTAGAAACCTGAAAAAAGAAAGCGATACTTACATCTCAGGTTGCGGCGCATGTGGGTCCTCCTCCATGATTCCGGAGCCGATGTTACGTGAATGTCTACAATTCAGTTTCCTCGCACCGTGATTATTTCCTAAAAAAAGAAGTTCGAATAAGAAGTTGAAACAAGCATAATCATGCGCGAAAGTTCAAAAATAATGCGGGAAAGTTGAGTGCCGTCATACAGTACAGCCGACCACAGACCGATGGTTAGAGGGGTCGCGGACAGATCGTCCACTTTCGTTATTCTTCTCCGAGACAATAATTATGCATGTTTTAAGGATGCAAAAAAAAACTGAGTACATACCTCGTCAATTCGTTCCCAACTAATAGTAAGGCATCAAGGGTAAATTGTTATCGGCAATGGAACATCATTGTAGAAAAACAAACTACGAGGAAATGATAGCAAATGCTCAAGAATTGAGCCCATCGGACTGGCCAATTCTGGTTCCATTTAAAATGTGATTCATTTCGACTCTGAGATAGTATAAATGAATGATTTTTTTGAGAAAATGAAATGGTAGACGGCTATAAGATATCTCGCACCAAAGACGAACTTGGGAAGAATAAGATAAAATCAATAAACGAAGATTCCTATTTTTCACTACTCCCTCCGGAATACCTGGCAATCTGCCAAGAACATTACTGCTTCCGACTTCTCTGTGTTTAGCAACCGTAAATTACTGATTTGAAAATTCGTGACTTTTGTTCTGTGTTTTTCTTTCTTTTTTAAATTACAAATTTTATGTGGGAGCGTATTATCGAATAAACCTTATAAATTTTATATTCCGTTTATTCCGTTCATTGTTCCGAGAAAGTCTGCCAGATCGCATTTTTGATGAAATGCGATTTTTTTTTCATTTTTAGGCGAAACAACATTTATCAAGTCAAAGTACGTAAACGCGATAAAGGTGCAATATTTACGGTGAAAAGTGAAGAAAGAACAAAATGACGTGAACGAGAAAACGTTCATTTCTTCTTTCGAAGTGACTAGCAACTGAAGTTTTTGCACTATGCAACTTTTATATAGACACGACGAAAGCAACTATTATTAAATGTGAGCTGTCTGAACTGCAACATTGCGAGAGGTGACCAGGTTCGGTAAAGCAGCAATATCATCTGTGATAGTTGACTAGACTGATGCAACTGAAACGCCAGAGAGACAAGTGTACATGACAACAATAATGGACAAATAATTTACGCAGGCATCAAATTAATCATGATGCAAGGCATGGGTCAAAGTTGCACTTTGGGGAGACCATGGCTGCTGTCGAATAGCCTATTTAGCTACGTTCAGGGAGAGTATTATGCGACAACTCTTTCTCACAAGTCAACACATATAAAGCATTGGAAAAGATCCATTAAAGATATATTCAGTTTCCTATGGGAATGGGTAAGGTTTATAAAAAAAATTTCGTGAAGCATTATCAAACTTACCGCATAAGAACAAAAATCAGACAGAAAATCTCGAAGAATGAAGGCAAACCCTAACGGCAAATGAGATAACGTTGGAGGGAGAGGGGATGGGAGGGAAAGACAACGAAGTAAAGGGACTTAATAAAGGCCACAACCTCTCAAATTGTTGGCGATGATGACGTCGGTGACTGCATCGAACACGAACTGGATATTGGTAGTATCGGTAGCACAAGTCATGTGGCAGTAGATCTCCTTGTTGGCAGACTTGTTCTTGGCCTCGAATTGTGCCTGAAGGGGAACGGTGAGAAGGGGATGGGGGAGAGGACGTGCCTGGATGTAGGCGGATGCCTCGTGGTAGTCCTGCCGTCCCGAGTACTCGGGGAAGCAGATTGTGAGGGGCGACTTCTTGATCTTTTCCTCGAACAAGTCCTTCTTGTTCAGGAACAGAATGATGGAGGTGTCCGTGAACCACTTGTTGTTACAGATCGAGTCGAATAGCTTGAGCGACTCGTGCATTCGGTTCTAAAGGGGCCTTGTTTGTGGTAGGGGGAGGGGGGACTGACGGTGGTCTCGTCTTCGTGTAGGACTTGGTCGTACTCGCTCATGGCAACACAGAAGATAATGGCAGTTACGTCCTCGAAGCAGTGGATCCACTTCTTTCGCTCTGATCGCTGTCCTCCCACGTCAAAGAGCCTCAACACATTCAGTCTCTATCGGCCAAGGCAATGGAGAGGAGAGGCTCATTATCCCTACCGCCTGCTACTCTTAATTACCCCGACTAATGAAAACAACCTGAAACCTCTTGGGTACTAAATATATCCCTGTCTTTGCTTCTTTCTTCCTATTTTTTGATGTGTGATCCTCTTTTCCTATTATGCCGTCGCAGTAAACATGGCAAAGGATGGTTAATAACTGACTTGAAGTTGAGGTTCTTGAAAGTGAAGTGGACTTCGACGATACCAGTTGTCTTGACTCGAGTGCGGAGGATATCTTGTTCAGTTGGCTGGTAGGACACTTCGCCTAACCGCTCGAGGTCGTCGAGGAAACTGAGAGGAGCCATTCATACCCAGCACCACCTCGCTGACCACAACACAACTAAGGTAATAGTGCACTTGACAAGGATTGAAGGTCTATAACTGGAATAGTATTACTATTTGGCAGAGTCGTTCAGTTGGTATTCGTTGGATCGTGAGAAGCACTCCTGCACTCCACCGTCTGCCCACAGTCTCTTCATAGCTGCTAGGAGTTCCTCTGAGAATGGTTCTGTGTCCTCCATTCGTGCAACGACGTCCATGACGAGCTTGGCATCGACCTGGAGAGTGGGGGTTTCCCTCTGCCCTCTCTTTCCCTGCCCCCGGCAGCCCCCATTCCGTCTTGCCGTCTCCTATCGATTGCTCGTTGGAGGGAGCCCCGTCTATTTCATGGGTGCCTCGTTGCCTCTCTGCCATCTCTCTCTCGGCACTAAATCCCCTCGACTGGCCCGGTGGACTGACCTCCCTCTCCGACCCCGAGAACGACACTCCCAGATTGGTCATGGCACGAAGGATCGCCACCAGCGACTGCACTGTGTTTGAGTACACCACAGGCTTGTACTGCTTGTAGTCCTCGGCCGTGAATCCCGATTCATGGATGATTCTGAGGGGGGAAAGGGAGGGGAGGGGAGAGGCTCACTTCATCTGCTTGACGATGGTGGACTTGCCCGACTCTCCGGCACCTGCAAGGGGGGATTGAAGGGGGTGAGGTGAGGGAGGCACATATGGCAAGTGCAGCAGTGGCCACGTAGGTGCCTGTGCGAGGAAGACGCTGGAGGCTGAGGGAGGGGGGAGGCCACTCACCGAGGAGGAGAAGCTTGATATCCTTGGCGGCCTGCATCCCATCCTCCTTGAGGTTCTTTTCAATCATTCGACTCCGCTCGAGGGCGGCCCTTTCCTCCTGTGACATGGTGCAGCCCATGGCTGACTACCCTGAAACAATGTCAGTGATACCCCTATTACAAGATTGACGCGCACGGGAGGGGGAGACTGGAGGGGGCGGAGAGGGGAGAAGCTGTGGAGGGGGGAGGGCCCTGCATGCCCCCCTCTCTCCCTCCTCCCAATCGATCGTCCCCCTCCCACCCTCCCCCCTGCCACAGTCTCCATAGCGAAGAGAGATGAGGCCCCCACTGTAGGGGGCATTGAATGGGAGGCACTCTGAGGGGGAAGGGCCGGTGGAGGGCAGCCACAGACACACGTCAGCACTACGGAATACAGCACAATTCTGATAGGGAATAGTGTGAGAGCGCCGTGGTGGAATGAGGCTGTTTCTCCTCTTGTCCCTCGTTTCCCTGGCAGGCGCAGCCACCCGCAACAAGAATGCCCTCTCACACGATCTCACTCTCGATCTCGACTCCAAGATGACCTGCTTCTGGGAAGAACTGACGGCTGGCGACAAGCTCCAGGTGCTCCCATGCCCCCTAACTCCTCCCCCTACTTCTCTCTGCAGACCTCTGTTATGACTATGGAGGATCGGAAGACACACATCCAGCTGAGAGTGACTTCTCCCTCAGGTCCCGCAACGATCTCATGAGGGGGAATGGAGACTCGTTTCAGGGGACCTCTCAGACTGGGAGAGTGGAGACAGGAGTGCACGACTCGTGTACAATCTCACTGAATCGGGAATCTACGAGGTGGGGGAGAGGGAGAGGGTGAGAGGGGAAGGGAAGGGACTCCATTGCAGTTCTGCATCCACTCCTCTGTCAAGACCCGAGTCGCCTTCTACATCTTTGCCTACAACGAGGATACGATAGTGAAGGGAGTGAGCGAGTACACTCAGATGGAGAGAACGGGCCAGGCCCTCTCGGTAGTCCCTCATTCCCCTCCCCCCATCGCCCCCTCCCCTGTAGAAGTCCGTGGTGACTCTGAACGAGAGGCTGTACCAGACTCTGCACTCGATCAAGTACTCGTCCCTCTCCATGGCGAGAGACGAGAGACTCCAGAAGAAGAACGCCGAGTACATCAAGCAGTATACCATTGTATTCATCGCTCTCAATGTTGTCATTGCCATTGTTCAAATAGCTGTTATTCGAAGGTTCTTCCGGGAAGGTGCACCGGGAAAGATCCGTATTTAGGCTCTTTGAATATTTGCAGATTCATGAGAAATAAACTACTTCTCGGTATGACCATGTGAAGCCCGTCTGAAGAAACGAATTTCCGTTGAAGAATTCAGTAATCTTCAAATTCTGTGGAGGCATGGAACTTGTTTTGAAGTTAAGCAGATTCAATCTGATTGCCATGGCAAATTCATCTTAAAAATAGTCAGACATGTTCGTTCCAATCACAAATGGCACGCAATAGATACGCATATGTAGAATGAGCCCCTCCAGCATCCCGTTTATATGTAAATTCACAGCCCACAGTATTTGGTAAACAAAAAATTGGCAAACTGCCAATCTTCATATACCGTTCTAGATAGATCTACAAGACAACACTACGAAAAAGAATCAACACCGAAGTTTTGACATAATATGATATTATTATGTGTGAAAAGTCTCTGTAGATCCGGGAAAGAAAGTTTTATCACAGGAAGAACAAGTTCATTTCTCCAATCGAGCCCATGCTAATGTACAAAAGAAGCTGATTCGTGCAAGCGTGGGTATGGTTGGGGGGGACTAACACCTAGCTAAAAAAAGGGCCGCGTAGGCGCTTAGTTCATCGAATAAAGCACATCGCCTTGGGTAAGATCTCACTCGAAAATAATGGAAATGTATACCACTCCACTGGTGTCCATTCCTGTTAGTAAATTGCTGCTCAAATTCAGCTCATATGTATACGAGTATCTCGTAGTCGCTAACAATATGACAGCCCCGAGAAAAGAAATCATATAAATTATAGTGATATTTTTGGTTCATATCAAAACGCGTACTATTTATGAAGCGATGCCTCAGAATCTAAACTCAACAGACTACTGTATACAATTCATTGATAATTTTTTTCACAGGGAGGGAAGTATTCAATGATCATGGGAGTGCCCATGTCCTCCATCATGAGAGTGGCCGTGTCCCCCATGTGAATGGCCATTTCTCCTCTCCATGGATATAGAAGATCCCCGTGTGGTCCTGGGGGAGGCGGCCCAATTTGGTTGTCGTTGCCTCATGGCGTGTTCGTAGTACTCCTTCTCCACTTGGACGGATGATTGAGTGGCGCCGGCGGCCTTGAGGAGTGCCACCACCTGCATTCTCCCCCCTCCTCCACCTCACCCTCTAAGGATCACCTTGTGGCGGATGGTCTGGACGTGGGCATCGGGGGTCACTTGGACGTGAATCGAAGCCACGTTCAGATCCGATTTGAGCTGCCAGAAGTGAGCATCCGAATACGAGACGATTCCTTCGACAGAGAGGATCTAAAGGCGGCGAGGCATTAGAAGGGAAGAAAGGGACTGACGTCGTGTACGTGGTGCTCCCATTCTTCCACCGCATCTCCAGGCACGTCCTGCAATAATTATGATTGAACTGTGCAGCGTCTTCCCATGAAATATATAAAGTATACCTGAAGCAGGTTGGAAGCCGACGATTTGAGGAGAGGGTAAGCAGATCCGAGAATGAGGAGAGAGAGGATGAAGGAGCAGAAAGGATCCACCCACTGCCACCCCAGCAGGTCCATCAGCACTGACGAGATTATAACGAACACCGATCCGAGAGTGTCCGCCAGGACGTGCAAGAATACACCTGCAAAGGCCCCATTCAGAGTAGAAGGAATAATTTCAGTTAACAATATTAAATTCCTCCAAATGCGCTGATTAAAAGCATACCCTGCATGTTGGCATTGCCTCCTCCGTGAGAGTGTCCGTGTCCTCCTCCATGGGAATGGCCGTGGTGGGAGTGGCCGTGGCCATCGTCGCTACCGTGGAACGAGTACATGCCGAACAGGTTGACGCACAGTCCTATCACAGCCACGATCTGATTGCTTCAAATGGAGAAGAAAATTGTGAAGCATTCTACCAGGAGGCGATCCGTGTTCACTTTCGGAGGATCCCAAATTCGACCCCATGCCTCCATCAGAATGAACGTTGCTATCACGTTCAAGAATAGCGCGTTGATGAAGCCTGAAATTTCATACGTAGCAATGCGACACTGATTATGCTAATACCAGGCGCTCTGGTATTCCACACGATATTGGACCAAGTTTCCCAACACAGTGATTCCAATATTGGACTCAAGGAGTTTTTTTCGTTGGACCAATGTTGGTCCAAGATATTTGTTGGACCAATTTTGGAGAGAAATTGGACCAATTTAGGATCGATCTTGGACCAATTTCTGTCCAAAATTGGTCCAAGATCGATTCTAAAACTGGTCCAATTTCTCTCCAAAATTGGTCCAACAAAATATATTGGACTAACATTGGTCCAACGAAAAAAACTCCTTGAGTCCAATATTGGAATCACTGTGTTGGGAATCTTGGTCCAATATCGTGTGGAATACCAGAGACTGTACCATACTGGTGATAAACCGGCAGTAGATCAAGAGCTACCGTTTCCCACGCTACCGTAGGATTTTTGGTGCTCCACAATAATGTAATGAATGCATGAAATCATCTCAACAATTTGTATTGTTTATATTATTGAGCAACGCCGGTTGGTAAATTCGTTCCAGTAACCACCCTCATTTTCAGAACCAGTAACCTGATAGAGGCTCACGTTTTTACGTTTTATATTTTAGAAAAGAATTGTAACCTAATTCAGTACTCACCAAAGCAACGAAATACGAGAAGAGGATGATTTGCCCCCACGGCGTTGGGCCTGCAGTATCATATCCAGAAATCCTGCTGAAGAGGGACTCGGCGTCTCCTCCCATGCTCTCCCATTCTTCGATCTTCCCCAGTCCCATCTTGATGTGAATGCGTCCACGAGAACAGCATCCAATTTCCGTCTGCAAAATCACCACATTTATCATGAACACACCTAAAAAGTCGCTTTCCAATTCCTATGCCGTGCGTTTCTAAATGGAAGCGATTAAAACAAATTATCTTGGTTTATTACGTTCGTGAATTTACGTTCGGAAGAAATTCTTTTAGATATATTTCGTGATCATCTCCTAATGAAAAGGAAAAGGAGGATGTGGCGCACTTTTTAAAGGTACTACTAAAATATATTTTGATAATTTAGTTTAAAAACGAATTTCATGCCTCATTCGCGTTTCTTAGACACAGCGGGGCATAAATGTGAAAAATAATACCTTGAAACCGTCTGTCTCCAAGTTCTTGAAGGCATCGAAGATGCCTGGCATCTGTTCCCGTAGACGAGGATCCGGGATTAGTGGACATCCACAGTCCATCGGGTCAACGAAGACGAGCGAGGTTTCAGCAAATATTGGTAGTGGAATATTCACGGGGCACGCTACTCCAAAAACAACTTGGATTTCACCGTGTTCCTACAAAAAAGTATATTTTCACTATCTAAATATTCTAGTGCAATCCAGTCTGAGTGATCTAACTCAATTATACCTTGCATTATATTTTCCTCCACTCGATGCTCTTCTAATTCGCATGATCGGACAATGCGAATTACGGACAGAGCATTCTATTGATCTACCGCTTTAAACTTCTTTCGGTGTCCTAGGCGATTATACTTGTCAGAATTTGAAAAGATTCAAGAACTAGATCTAGGGCGCGCCGTCCTTCATCATTAGAGTTTCCGGTCGTGGGAATTAAACCGCTTCATGGCAATAATCGAAGTACATATATTATGCATGCCCACAACATGCGACAAAATCGTTCCGGGAATATTACCTGCGTTTAGCGCAGACGCCATTGCACATCTGTGGTGATCCAACGACCCCGAATCCGTTGCGACACAAACGCGCCGGGTTGGTGGGACGTGTGCGGCGATGCAGTTATACTCCCGAATTGAGGGCGAATGTGCATCACCGCGTTCGTCCATCTCGGCGCGTTTGTGTCGCAGCGATCTCGGGGTCGTTGGATCACCCCAGATGTGCAATCGCGTCTGCGCTAAACGCAGGTATAATTCCCGGAACGAATTTCGCTATGTTATGGCTTCGGATAATTGCATGCATAAAAATATCCGTGCACACCTTCTGCTCGCCCTTCTCCCTTTGTTCTCCTCCTTCCTTCACCTCGTTCGTCTTCGTTCGTTTGACACGCGCACCTGGAATAGTTTTTGCATAAAAATATTTCTAGTCGAAAACTTACTCGCTTCGTTCATCTTCGCAGCGCTCCTCTTATTATCCATCTTCAATCTAAAAAGTAAAACTTGATATTGAACGAAAAAAAGTGAAAGAAATCCTGGAAATGCAGGTTTCACGGTCCACTGGATCACATCGCATGAATCGGGGCTTAAATAAGAAAATCAAAAGAGCGCGCATCCTGTCACTGGTTGTGCCGGAAAATAGGAGAGACGATTTCTGATACACGGTGCGAAAGGTCGGCAAAGAACAGGGCGAGATTTCGGGTATGGGGGTGATTGAAGGATTTTCCATCAGCTGCGTCTGGTGGAACAAATGCAGGCAAGGGAGCTGCCTGGCTACAAGGCTTCGACAGGGAATCGAGACTCCCGGGGACACCGAGAGAGTCGCAGACACGGAAAGAACCTATTTTTTATTGCGCCACGGCCTCGCGTCTGGTGGCCCCAGACTGTTCCCTTCAGCTCGCAAATCCACTATCTCGGAGACAGGCAGGTCTGCTGGCGGGGGACGTCGACTGGGGGCAATCGGATCTTTGGGGGGGGGCCCGGGGGGGGGGGGGGGGGGGGGGGGGGGGGGGGGGGGGGGGGGGGGGGGGGGGGGGGGGGGGGGGGGGGGGGT
>JACMIG010000276.1:25040-37224 GCA_014805385.1 Levipalatum texanum
GACAGACATCGCCATTTATGTAGTAGTAGATGCCTAACCAGACGGCCGCCGCCGCCTTCGGCGGCGGGGGC
This sequence comes from Levipalatum texanum, assembly GCA_014805385.1. Classification (NCBI taxonomy): domain Eukaryota; kingdom Metazoa; phylum Nematoda; class Chromadorea; order Rhabditida; family Diplogasteridae; genus Levipalatum; species Levipalatum texanum. Next base: position 25,112 of record JACMIG010000276.1, read on the forward strand.
CGCCTGATGATTCCGTAAATTGCTGTAGATATATTTTTGTCTACAGCCGTAAATTAAGATTCTATTTCAAGGTCACGGGATATTTCACGGTCGCGGTTACGGTAGAAGTTTTCTCGGGACCCGAAGTCGTTTAGTCAAGATCCCAGGTCTTGAGGATGTTTTTTTGTTATCTCTTGCCTTCGAAATTTTTTTCACGAGGGAGGGGAAACATTTTTTCGAAGGCAAGTGATAACATAAAAACAGGAGACACAGGTTGCAATCAAAATCTGCGTCTCTCGTTTTACATTATCTCTCCCTTTCGAAGAATTTTTTTTATTTGACAGGGGGTATGTCATAGCTAATGAATGAAGAACACCATACCTGAGAGTACCTCGACCCTTCCGTATCCGTAAGTGTAGTGCTTGGTCGCTGGCCATCGAGACATGACAGAGGCAACGAGTCCCATGACCTGAAAGGGATAGATATGATTGCGGGAGAGGCGGGAACATACGAGGGCGGAGCAGTCGAATAGCATGTGGAAGGCATCCGATATCAGGCCAAGCGAATTCGTCCAGAAGCCATACAAGAATTCGACCCCGCAGAAGGAAAGATTGACGAGGAGGAACCAGAAAATTCGACGAGAATCCGCATTGGCCAGAATTTCTCTGTAAAATATAAATATGACGTCTATAATAGACTCAATTAACCTGAGGGTATCCTTGGCAAAGAGGAGGAGACTGCGACTGGTTCTTTGGAGGAAGGCCTCTCCGTATGTGTAGAGAGGCATTCCCGAGTCCGATATGCCCACGAGGTGGCCTGCCTTATGCTTCCGGCCACTTGATGACGTCAACCAAATGCACCCTGCAACAACGACCTTGCTGACATCCACACTGACAATAGGGTCTATTCCAAAATACGCGAGCTATCGCGTGGACAACGACAAGTGCAAACCAAGGGAGAAAACGATGACGGTGAAGATGACGCCGCCCGTGACAGGATGGACTCCACCGGGGGAGTACCATGCCCATGCGAGGAACAGGGCAGAGGAGAACATGGTGATGGGCGACCAACGGGCAACTCCCATCACTGGATCTGCCACGTGCTGAAATATCAGCTCACTCAATTTGGCTATAAAAATCTGCACTGTACTGAAAGGCGTATCTACTACTATTATACATATAAGGCGTGTTTGTCGGTGCGTGCGTTACGCTCCAGGTTCTGTGTTGAAGTGGTGATAGAGCCCACGGGACCTTGACCTACCCCCACTAAGTCGAACAAATGTGGACGTTTCCGTATATTCCGAATGTCCTTAAATGCCGGAAAAAACGACTTTCCGGAATCGCGTTTTATGAAATCGCTCCAAGTTTTCCAAAACTGATTACCAATCATCTTTGGATGAAGTTACACATATTATCAAACTTCACCTACCTAGGCAGACGGCCCCCGCCGCCGAAGGCCGCGGGGTACGCGTGGTTATCAATATTTCGGTACATGGGGTAGTAGATATGTTGATACAAGAAATAATTGTCTGACCTGGAAGCAGATGCTCTCGGCGTAGAAATCGAGGACGAATATGGCGAGGGCGGAGGCCGCCCCCGTACCGAGATACGTCCACCATCCCATAGGAGCTAGCCACTGAAACGAGGTCCATTCAACTCTGTCAATGTCTTAACTTATGCAGAGGAATCTTCCTACCTGGGAGGAGAAAATGAATATGATGAGTAGGGCAGGCATTGTGAGGATGGCCAGGGAAAAGAGGTTGACGAGGGAGTGCAGTCGCTTGGCGCCTCCGATTTCGACGGCAAGGTGTCGGAAAGACGAGTCGTAGCCTGGAGACATTACCTTTCATTTGGTAACTATTCTCCTAAGAAACAAGGGCAGAGTCCAGAAAAGAAAATGTTCTGCGGAGAAAATAGCTGACCAATTCTGAGGAGCAGCGTCACTAGGAGAAGCAGGACTCCTCCTTGGTGGTCGGTCATTCCCAGCACAGAGACCATGTGATAGAAAAGGTGATTGAGGCCCGCATGGTGAGCGTGAGACGATGCTTAATCTATTCTTCTCTCGCTAAGGAAACCGCTTACAGTGATTGTCGGCGATTGTCTCATCTCTGTCCATGAGAAGGAGAGCTACGAGGCCCGCCACAATACAGATAAGACCTAAAATCATTTATCGAAAGCTCCGGATTTGGATGACTGGATATGGAAGATATTTGGTACCTCTGCTCTTGGCGGGACTGTCTCCTCCCTTCATCACGGCCGCCGCCCCCGCCACGAGGATCGACGGCGACATCTCGAATACCAACACCGTCCTGAAAGCAGATGCTCAGGACTCGATCGAAGGAGATCTTACCGGAGAGGACCACACAGCGTCAATCCGTAGAGCCATGCTACTTCGATTACGCAGTTCATTAACGCGAGACGGGCTATCCTCATTAGCTACAACAACCCGATTTCTCGAGATTTGACGGAAATGCAGACCAGCGGCTTTCGGAGTGATTTCCCATGAGCGAATGGCTTCTGCACTGGTACAAGGGAGCATGACACTCTGAAATAAATGATTCGAATACTTTTTGCAAGGACTTACATGAGTTTATATAGCCATAGAAGGGTTACGACGTGGGAAGACTTCGATAAAACGTCCGTTAGAAATATACCGATGCATCGGAAAAGTTTCGCCGCTACAAGAAAGACGAAATAACAAGCAGATCTGTAAATAGTGGTTCAATTAAAAGTGGAACAATGCAAAATACTTCGTTGATGATGCTGGTCTAAAATTCCGGTCATCATTGGAAATGAAGTCGTGAGCAAGCATTATTCTTGCGATTATTGTGTCTTCGCTACCTTACCAGATACAATCCATGTCCTGAAAGCAATCCATATATACAATATAGATTACGCGCGACGCAGTGATATTGAATAGGGCACTTCTTTAGAGTTCCGTAGTCACAAAGTGCGTCAACATGAACACAAAGGAACTCTAAAGAAGCTCCTTGAATAGCACTTAATCATAATATAAACTGAGCTTATTAGGCATGCCTGTTTGGATATGCCTTCATAGCCGCGTGGCGCCATGCGACTACGGTGGCCGACTTTTCTATCTAGCCCTTGGAACCCTAGGGGAGAGAAGGATGCAGGAGAACTGAGATGCCACCTGGATCTCGACAATTTATCTTTCTCGCCAATTTCTTCCTCGTCGGCGCCGTTTCGGTCGACGATAATATTCACTATTCTATAAATTATGGATCATTGAAAGATGAAGAACTGATTGGTCTATCGTCGTTGCAAGACGACGATCTTGTACTGTTCACTAAAAATGCCGAACAGTACGTTTGCAATGTGCCCGAGGTTAAGACGCAAGTGAGTTTTTGGATTAATACATACCAATGTTTATAACAAGATAAAAATGCACTGCTTCAATCTACATATCTAGCAAGAGCAAACTCCCGCTGCGTTCACAACTGCCTTTCAGGAGGCCAATTCTCTGGAAAACTATAAAGGTCGAACTCCGTGGGAGCTAATAGCGACTCTGAAGGAACGCCAACTATGTTCGCATAGCGGCGATACCTACTGGATTTATCAGGTTTCACATCACTCAGCTTGACGTAAAATTCTTACAGCTTTGCCATGGGCGACACATGCTGCAGTTCCATGAAGATAAAGTGAATAAGAAGCGGACAGAATATCTACTCGGCAACTTCCAGCACAACTATGTTACTTTGGTATGATATCAATCAATTAGACCTCACGGAATAATATTAGGAACGCGCAATGTCAGAGAAAACAAATAAACCCGAGAAAACGAACAGACTAGTTCAATGCCGTTTATTGGCAAGTTGCCAAAAGACATTATGCGATCTGTTCTGGCAAATTGCCAAAAACCAGTATGCGATCTCGATTGGCAAGTTGCCAGAGTCCGTCAAGTTGAATATAATCCGACTTCCCTGCGTTTAGCATATGCTCTTTCTTAAATAATTTTTGGTTGGTTTATAGGCAGCGTTTAGTTTTCCTATTTGGACTACACCCAAATTCGGGAAACATTGTATGACGGGAGTAAATCTCCAAATTTAGAAATGGGATCCATCGAAGAGGGAGACGATAAAGTACGAGAACGAGAAGCTGCCCTATCTGCCGGTGCTGTACTCACAAGTAAGGGAAGCCATCATAACCCCTCAGGTGAACGTCCATCAGGGCACGGCGTGTGACCTTACGGGGCAACCACGGACTACGCGAGTTCTCTACGTCTGCTTCAAGGGCGTCAGCCACCACATTGCATCCGTCACAGAGGTCCCTCCACCAGAGATGCTCCCCTCTCCCTTCCTCCCTTCAGATCTCGACGTGTACCTACCAAGTGTTGGTGCTAACGAATCTTCTCTGCGAGCACCCGGCCTTCGTCAAGCATCACGCAGTCGCCCATCCAATACAGTGCACTCTCAACCAGATCAGAGAAGATCCCAATCCCACCCTATTCTTCTCCCTCGAGAAACAGCAGAAAAAGACCTTCCACAGCGTTAGTTGTTCCTGCATTTAGAGGGACATGGTGTCCTTTCAGCAATACGCTCGAGAGGCCGGTGGCCCCGCAGACGCTCCCCTTTCCATCAAGGACAAGGCTCATCAGGATGTATTTGAATCTCTGTACGACGAGATGGACGCCAGGAAGAGACTGCAGGTGAGCAACGAGTCATTGAAGCAACAGATGTTTGGATGGAGGACAAGGCGAAGCAGATGGTGGAGGAAGGGAGGGACGTCCACGCCTCCCTCGTGTACACCACGGAGAAGATTCTCGCGGGAGAAGAATGCATAGCGGGAGGCATCGGGTGGTGGAAGTACGAACTCTGCTTCGGAGTCAATGTAAGGGAGAGAAGGGGTGTAGATAGAATGTGCTCCCATGGCAGGTGACACAATTCCACGAGGAAGTGGAAGGGGGACCGAGGTCGACCATCCTCCTCGGCACCTTCGACAAGGCAGTGCACAGGGCGTGGATAGAGGAGAACGAAGGGAAGAGGCCACACAAGGTGTGTCCTTCCTCTCTCCATTCCCTCCATGGGAGACACAGCAGCACGACGGGAAGGTCGGACAGACGAGGCACTTCTATAGCAACGGAGACATCTGCGACACCACCGGCGCCCCTCGGAGTGTCGAGGTGGGGGAAAGGGGAGAGGGAGAGGAGGGAAGGGATCCTTCAGGTGCGATTGCGTTGTCCCATCGGTGGACGAGCTCCTGCTTTTGCGATTTCCACTTCCCTCATCGAGCCCACTGAATGCGAGTATATTCTCACTGTCGAGGGAGAGCGATTCTGTCCCTTTTTGCAATCAATCGACAACTACGGATTATTAGAATTAGATTAGCCCGATAATACTCGGATCATTATTATTCCTGTACAATATTGTAAATTCGTGGAAGTACTTCAATCAGTTGTATGAATACGGTAAGCCGTTTTGGAGAGATTTAATGAATTATCCTTGGGAGATGCGGGATATGAACTTGCCCAATTCCAAGCCAGCTGTGATTATGTCCTGATTCTATTTTGTGTCAATGCGGCTAATTGTAAGATGACAGTATTGGAGCAAATTCCGTAATATATCGCTGCTATTTACATATTGACAAAATTTCTGTGATTGCTGGAAAACAACAAAAAGAGGTGCAATTCAAGTTAAATAGTTTATGGAGCAATATCAGAAGACGAAGGCATCAATTGAATATGAAACAATGGGCAATGAGATACATCAATCAATTTGTATGTAGCCAGAGCTAAACAAGCCTAAAAACTTAACAATAGCATGCATTTGTTCTAATACCAGTAAGTGGGAGATCGTTTTTCATCTGCGGGAAGGCCATGCTGCTCGGCTATTTCTTGCTGGAAAAAAAGAATAGCTGTATTCATACGGCGTATTTGAACTTTTTCAAGTTCACTCATTGTCTTTTTTAATTTGGGTTCCCCACTTTCAATAATAGATTAGGTCTCCAAAGACGGCGCGTTAAATGTTATCCCCAATTCTAATGTCTTCTAACCCAAGCAGTAGAATTGAATATACGAGATGGGAGGACATACCGTGAACGTTGCGAGTCGAGGGACGTACGTCCTCTCCAGGGCGTCCACCATGGGAGTGTCCTTCGCTGCCGCCTAGAATTGTGCTCGTCATTATGGGTGCACTAGAATGATGGTCATTTCACATGAATCGGACTAGGGACGCCCTGACTATAATAATAACACAATGAAGTAGGAAGAATACCTCGATGTACTCTGCCTTCGAGATGTAGTCGTATGTGACGTGGGCAGCGGAAGGGATCGGGATTTCAAATCCACTCCTCTCCGATACTCGTTGGTACCCGGAGCCGTCCGAAGACTCAACCCATCTGGAAAACAAGTGTAATTTAGTTTCATCCAGCCATCTGGCCATTTCAGCAGATAGCTAATGAATGGTAATAATAGAGCGTACTTGGCGGTACAGGTATTCTCGTCGTTGGGGTCAACGAGGAGGACTTCTCCTTCCAGCACGGAGAGAGGCTGCTCCTTCCATCTACAAATATCAATTTATAGATAGTCTATCTTTAGCCCAGTTACAAGTATGTCTTGTCGAGGCCATGGGACTCCAGGAATTTCTCGTCGTAGGCGGATTCCAACTTGGCGTTCAGCCCCTCCACCCACACCTCCAAGAGAAACCGTGAGGCAAGATCAAAAAATGAACCGATACCTGGCTCGTCTCCCTGCACACTTTGACCACCGATCCGTGCTTTCCACGATCTCGTCCTACCGTAACCTGCCATTTTAGAAATATTAGAGTAGAATTTCGATGCATACAATGTTACAAAAATTTGGGCTAATCAAAATTCATGTCGGATCCAGACAAGCAATTTTTTTCTGCGGCCGACATCGCTCACCTGAACACGATCTCCGACAAAGAAGATCCACTTCTCGTCCGCCATTCGCTTCGAATCCGGTCGTTTCAACTCGTAGAATTTGTTGCCCAACCTGACCACTCATAAAAGATGTCATGATACGAATGAACCTGCTCTGCATGTACTTCTTCTCCTTCTTGAGACTGTCCGAGAGGGTCTGTTGTTCCCATGGACGAGTTCCGTCCGGGGCGTAGTCATCGGGGTGAACTCTCCACAGGACAACGTCAGGGGCTCCGAATCTGGGATGCCCATTTCTCGTCCATCAAACAGCGAGGAGGTACCTGTTAGTGAAGGTCTTCTTAGGGACGGTTCTCTTCATTCGATCGACGTAGGCCTTTGGCAAATGCCTGGCGTAGTCGAGATAGGAGGACGGCAGTCGAGGAAGCAACCGAGAACTGCTTCCGAACATCGTACACTGAAATCTGTGTAACCGATATTCTTGATTGTAGCTCAGGTATTCTGATCCGAAGGGATACGCGTATGAAAGTAGAACGAGGCAAAACGACATGAAACTTGTTTATTATTCGTAATGCAATAAATTATCCAAATGCATTATGCCAGAAGACAAGTGAAAGGCTCAGCAGCTCGTCATTAAAGAATGACTAAATTCATACAAAAATTACAAGGTCGACTTTTGCACTTCTCTCCCGATAAAAACAACGAACTAATTAACCAGTATATTAAAATATAGGCTGATTAACACCGTGGTACGAAGTTATATAGGGACGTTACTAATGAATAAATTTTCAGGTAGTTGGAAGAACAGTTAATTCATGCGTTATTGCCGACATGCCTATGGTCGTGAGACTATTTTACAATCAGATAAAACATGAGCAGCAGGTCTAAAATATTCTTAGCTACATATTTGACACGTCATAATCTCCACAAATTGAATAAAGAGTGGGACTTACCCAAGCCCCACATCGAGACTCATCATGACGATGAATCCTGCTATGGCTCCGATACTGGCCAGCTTCCCGTTTCCGTGCCGCTGTGCCTCGGGGATGATGTCATCCACGACGACGTAGATCATGGCCCCAGCAGCGAAGGAAAGGGCATAGGGGAGTACGGGCTCCATGATCATCACCAGCCCCGCCCCGAGGAGAGCTGCCAACGGTTCCACCATTCCTACAACGACAACCATCAAGCCACGACAGACCCATGGCCAACGTACCCGACATCTGTCCGTAGAAGAAGGCCTTGGCCTTGGAGTGGCCGAAGGCAGCGAGAGGAAGAGAAACGGCGAGACCCTCGGGGAAGTTCTGGAGGCCGATTCCGAGGGCGAGGTTGAAGGCCGATTCGAATGTAGCCGCCTTTGTCTTTCCTGGAAGGGTAGGGGTAGAGTTGTGGGGGGGGGGGAGTACCGATGGAGGCGAATCCGATGCCCACTGCCAGTCCCTCGGGAATGTTGTGCACGGTAACGGCGAGGATCAGGAGGACAATCCGTCTCCAACTCTCCTTGAACGGCGAATCGCGCTGCAATTATATGTTACGGTAAGTTGGCTTTAGAAAATCATTTAGAGAAATTACGAATGGAATTGTTGCGCGGAAGATAAATTGTGTACCTCATCACCGATGGCCCCGACTCGAGTTGTTCCCTTGTTCCGAGCTTCCGCTGCTGCCTGCTCTTCCTCTACTCTTAAACAGGCTTTAATCGACGAGTGCATTGACTGGACATCATTCCCGACCCCCTCTTCGGTTTGACCCGCTCTCACATGGAATAGCATCAGAGACTACACTGGCGACACAGGGGACGAAGCGGAGGGCAACGAAAAAGTGAATGCGAACGTGATTGTTATGCTGGATGACTGATTGAGAAACTGCCACCTGGAAGTGGCGAAGGCGATCGATTAAAAGGGTGCGGGCTGGAGTGTGTGCGGGCGGGCATAATCACCTAGGCGGCCTCCGCCGGAGACTCGCGCTCTCCCCGTACCGTTGCGAGAGAGTCGCTGCTGCTCCGTTCGCCATCTCGATCGCCGACGTTTCCTCCACCATCAGAGATACCGTTTGGTCTCTCGCCTTGGGGGCCATCGCGTCAACGAGGCTCAGCTCTCCCAATACGCATCTGCAAGGCTATTGCGTTGGAAAAATGAAGAAAACATACGATGGGATGAGACGATCAGCAAAATGGACGAAGGCTGCTCCCGCAGCGAATCCCACGCTGACGGGGATGAATGCAAGCTTCTCCATCGAGCTTTCACTGCAACACAAAGTACTAAATTTTGAACTATACTAAAATATCTTCGCGAAACGTCGTATTAAAAAGGAACTTGAAGTCACATCTCAATACAGATATATGTATATTATAGCTATAGCCACCCAATTGTCAGTACTACCTGATTTCGATTGCAGGTGCCAGAAGTGACCAGAATGACGCGGCTGTCATAACACCCGCAGCAAAACCAAGACTGATGTCTGAAAAAACTCTGATATGAAAGTGAAGAACCAGTGTAACATACCAAGTAGCTTCTTGTTTTGAGATCTCATTATGAATACAACTGCTGCTCCAAGGGCTGTTACTCCCCATGTGAAGAGCCCAGCCAATGAAGCCTAAACCATCTAGATTTTAATCGTAACGTAGCAAGCAACCTGTAACAAAGGAGCTGCCTCTCTGATCATAGTTCGAGGATGGGCGCTGAAAAATATACAATATTAATGGGTTCTCTAAAATAATAACGTGCAATAGATTTCGATCGTGCATAATTATACACATCGAAATCTATGAAGTTCCGCGTGAAAGAGGGAAGTAAAAGCGAGACTTTTAAGAATGAAGGGATTATGGAAAAAGGAAACGAGCGAAAGTGAACGCAAAGACAAGTGCAAGAAGAAGACACGTTGAGCTTCAGTTTACGATAACTATCATTTTGAGATCAAAGAAATGGTGGGCGAGTACAGTAAGAATATCGCACTCACTGGAGAGCCAACATAAAAACATGCTCAAGGTCATGGCCAGCGGCCGGTTCGTTTGGCACCGTTCTTGCTCGCGAACATGTTCCTTATAACTCTTTGAGGTTTATTGATGAATGTTAAGTTTCTTTTTTCAGGCTCATCGCAGCCTATACTCAAACAAACTGGGTGCAAGTGGCAGTAATATGGGACTCGATAGTAAGTTTACTGTACTGAATTTTTTATGTTTTTGTCCTACAAACATGTACGCATTAAGAGCAACTGTTCGAGTTAAAATTCGCTTCCAAACAGCTAGAGAAAAACGCTGCAAGATGTGAAAAGCAGGAAAAGGTGGAGAAGGACAAGGTCACTGCAGCCATTAAGGTATTTTTTTACTTTCTGCAAAATACTGTTATTTGTACTCAGAAAGGCAACACAGAAGTCGCACAAGTCCACGCCGAGAATGCGATTCGTAAGAAGAACGAGGGCTTGAACTATCTGAAGTATGTTTCCTTGTTAGTATGTTGTTTACTACGGTGACTATTGGGAATTATTTTTTCCTGTTAACTTTCATGAGCTTTGGTCAGAATGTCTGCTCGGATCGACGCAGTGGCAGCGCGCGTGCAGACAGCTGTAACGCAAAAGAGGGTCACTTCGAGCATGCAAGGAGTGGTTCGCGCCATGGAGTCCGCCATGAAGACCATGAACCTTGAAAAAGTACTATCTCACGTTTGTTATATCTCCGAGGATAAAATGCACTTAGATATTACGTGATCGAGACGACTAAATTTCTAAAAATGACTATTTCAGGTGCAGCAACTGATGGACAGGTTCGAGAAGGATTTCGAGAACCTCGACGTTCACACAGCTACGATGGAGAAAACAATGGACGGGTATGTGTTATTCAAGTTGTGATTTGTAGTGTCTATTAGTAAGATAAAATATAAGCGTACATATCGGAAATAAGTAGAGTTCTTAACTGCAGATCTGATTGAATGTGCTCTAATTCACAAACCGAAACATAAGTGGAGTTATATGGAATTTATTTTATGTTCTCATAAGTAACCTGCAAAATTCAGAACGACGGTACTCAACGCCCCGAAGAGTCAGGTGGATGCACTGATTCAGGAAGCTGCAGACAAAGCAGGGTATATTTTCATATCAGTGTCGAGTTGATGATCATGAAGAGAATTAAACCCTAATGTTTACAGCATCGAAATTGGTGCGGAACTGCCAACAGCTGCTACGGTGATGCCAGCCGCTCCTCAGTCGGTCGCAGACGACCTCGACCTCACGCACAGACTCGCCGCTCTTCGAAACGCGTGAACTCCCAATCCTGGCTCATTGTGATGGAAACCCATCCTTGTACATTGCGAACGGTTTTTCGGCTTCGGATCCGTGAATAGAACGGAAAACCATTGATACTCGATTTCTCTGCGGTTGTTTTGTCATACAGTACGAGCCCATTAGCTGGCGCTCTATCCACTTGTAGTATTTCAAGCCTTACGAGTTTACATGCTGGCTTTACTTCCCGACGATTTGTGCGTAGTCAACTAACTATTGTATCCTTTAATTAATGGATCATTCTTCACAATTATTTTGAATCGCCCACCAGATCAACCAATTCGATAAAATATCGATATTATTTGCGTTTATATGTTTTGATGTCTCCAAACCCGAGTTGAAATCTAAATACCTCATAGACTGGATTCTTTACAGAAATTTTATGTGCAGCTGGAGTTGTTGCGCAGTTGCACTCCTCGCGCCTTTTTGTACTTTGTACCCTTATTCGACCCCCAGCCGCGATTCCTTTTGATTCCTTGAACCGAATAATCATCTTGCAGTACGGAAAAAATGCGAGTCCTGGTGGGTGTCAAGCGTGTTGTCGACTTCGCAGTGAAGGTATGTTAACATGTTTGTATCTAGAGTACAACGAAATTTTAGGTACGTGTGCGGCCGGATAAGACGGGTGTCATCACTGAAAATGTGCAGCACAGTATGAACCCTTTCGATGAGGTTCAGTTCACTAATCTTGGTCAAATGAACTAAGCTCATTTCAGATTGCTCTGGAGGAAGCTGTGCGCCTTAAGGAGAAGAAAGTTGTCAATGAGGTTTGTCTCTCTATTCGTGCCGACAAAACATTAATTTATCGTATGTATACCTCCGACAAATAATATTCGAGGATCATCAGTTTTTATAGACTTATGTCGCATAAAAGCCCTTCCATATCGCTTATTTCTAGTCTTTAGGTGGTCGTGTTCTCGATGGGTGGGGCCAAGTGCCAGGAGGTACTGAGAACTGCACTGGCCAAGGGGGCCGACAAGGCCATCCACGTCGAGGTGCCCGAGGGCG
>JACMIG010000277.1:2654-21686 GCA_014805385.1 Levipalatum texanum
AATCTCGCCTGCCTGTAAAGTGCACTTCGCGCACGCAAGAGTGCACTTTACAGGCAGGCGAGATTTACTACACCATGGAATTTAGTTGCACGGGGCTTACATCACGGACCCGTGCTAGACACTTGCTAATCTCCCTAGTGACGATTCCCGAACATAACAATGAGAGCGTTAAGTTTCGTTACCTATATACTAACACAACGTAAGGTTGCTCTCTTATTATCTAGGTCATTGAAATTCCCTTTTTCCTTTTGATGAGAAGTCAGTTGTCCATTGAACGTTCACATACTTTTGAAGGCCTAAAAGTGATTCTGTAAAAAAAGTAAAACATTTCAGCACCGACCATGGAGGAGGGCAACGAAGTCAAGCTCAAGGCGCCCTCCTTCGGGCAGGTTGGTTTTATTTATGTGGTTCTTTGGCAGTAGGTCACAGTCGAATTAATTCTGCGATTAGACCTCACTAATTGTGGTTGGCATGAAACGTATCAGAAATGACGAACGTTAGATAGCAACTTGTTCGAAAGCGCTTTAAAGAAGGAGTTGGGGGAACTTTTCTGACTACTGTCGTTATGGAAATCTGGACCAGACGCAGGCAAAGTGCTACCAGACTCAGGGCCAAAAGTGCCCTTGGCCGCAATGGCCCCAATGTAAATCAGTTTCCTCCTACTCCTTATATTTATATAAGGATTTATAAATCATTAATTTGAAATACATAAAATGACTAAACGAAAATAATGCAACTATATTTGCAGGTCGTCGTCGTGCGCCTCCCGGCTCTGTTCGCGGCTCTGCGCGATGCGTGCAAGCAGCCCGGTAACCAGCCCGTTACCGTCAAGTTGATCGACGAGGAAGGTAGGAGAGCTATCTTTCTTGTTTCTAAATTCTCCCTATTCCAGAGAGAAATGTTCGTAAATTTTTCCACATTCTGAGCGGCATTTTGTTTCTAAATATCTGAAAAGAGTGCATGTTTATTAAACATTTGTGTATATAAGAGGCTGCCATAAAAAAATAAACAAAATTTTTGAAACATTGTGCAATACGAGAAACGCAGAGAAATGGGGGCACTCTGCGTCTCTCGTATTGCACAATATTTCGTCAGTGGCGTTTATTTTTTTTATGGCCCTCTCTTATATTATTCCCAAGAATTTTTGCACGATCTCATCGCAGACGGAGCTCGATGAAGCTGCGCGATTGAACCAAGTACCGTCTCCTCCACGTCTTTTTGCTAACAAAAACAGTTTACGAATCAGTAAAATTCTCTGGAGCTGGCTGCAGCATCGACTTCTTTGATGCTAGTCTAGTGAACCCTCAAAGTTCGAAAAAATTGACGTATTTATATTTTTGCTGTTTTTATAAAAATGGGGATTATTGCAATGGGGATGTGGAACTAGGGGAAACTAGAAAACTAATCATCTCCTCTGCAGCCGAACGAGGCGGCGGAGCTGAATCTGCACGTCTTTCTCGGCACCCCGACGCTTCCCGGACTCCCGTGCCAGGGAGAGGACAGTGAGTCGTGGTGCATGGGTGTCGTAAACGTCGTCCTATGGCGTGGTGCATCGGAGTAATAAACGTCGTCCTATGGTGTCTCTAGCGACGAGGTTTACGAAACAACACCTGCTTCTTCTTTATAGGATCCCACTTTCTCACTTTCCTGAAACACGCAATGACTTCAGAGACGGTGTATCGTCGTGGAGCTCGTCGATGGAAGAAGTTCTACCACGTGCGTGGACACCGATTCCAGGTACAGGGGTTATTTTATCCTCACCCTGATATTATCGGCGAACCAAACAAATATTTGGCAGACGACGAGAGAAAAATCTCTGGCCTCTTGCAGACGACGAGAGAAATCGGTTTTCAATGGAGAGAGAACAGTTTGGGCGGAACTCGAATTTATGCTCGTTTGGTTCGCCGATAATAATGAGGATATTGTCGGCGATCCGAACGCGTCTAATATTCCGTTCCTCACGCGACTGTTCTCTCTCCATTGAAAAGTGGTTTCTCTCGTCGTCTGGCCGGTTAGAGACCATGGAGAGTGTCGCGACTAGGTGCGAAATGAAGACGAGTTTGGATCGCCGACAATAGATGTATTGCTGAAACATAGAAGACGAATGATCGATGTTCTTCATGTATTTTGGGGAACCGCGAAACGATAACTTACTTGGCGGATCTGGAAGATAGTAACGAGTTTTGTGATCCAGCTGGTCCGAAATGGCTAATTTTAAAGAAGGAGTAGGAGCAACATTCCGCACATTCCGCGTCCGTAAAACAGCTGGGGCAATTGTGACAAAAGTGACCTATTTTCCAGACTCAGGCCAAAGTGCACTTGCACTTTCGCCTGAGTCTGGTCTGATCTCCATGGTGACCGTAATCTGAAATGATGCTCCTACTCCTTCTTTAAGCTCAGCATTTTCTTGTTTGAGCGAAAAGTGAATATTTCCAGTTACGTTTCACTCGGGTGGAATTGTGCAGTGCATGGCTCACATGTCAATGAAGCTCCTTCACGGGCAAAAGAAAAAAATATTTTAGGCCAAACGCTGCGTCGACTGCAAGCTGAGCTTCCACAAGAAACGGCGTGTTGGATGGACGCGCGGAGAGGTAATCGATAATAGTGTTGGTTAATCGTGATCAATAAATAGTCGATAATCGCTATCTCCAGATCGACCCGACCCCCGCGGCCTTCCATTCGTCGAGCGGTTCGATGGAAGGAGGTGGAGCAGCAGCGAGTGCGATGCGCCCCCTCGCACCCATCAATGGAATTCGGGAGGGCGTCGACATGCTCGCCTTCAAGGTATTGTCGGCGGAATAAACGTTCCGGACTGTACGCCCATCGCCCTGCGATCTCTCTCCACCGTTCTCTCGTTTCTCTAACCGCCAGAGAACGAGAGAACAGTGGAGAGATCGTAGGGCGATGAGCGTACAGTCCGAAACGTTTATTCCGCCGACGATAGTTACGTTTTTCGAGTTTGGGGGGAGTTTGCTAGACAAATGCAGTATCGAAAGCCTCGAATGCGAATCGATTATTACCGCCTTGGAGCCTGGGGCATTGCAAACGTTGGTGCATGGGTGCCACTCGTCGACGTATACTACACCACCCTTTGAAACCGAAATCTTATAATTCGTCAGGCACCCTCTGGAGGCGCGGTTTCCGGCGGATCGAAGGAGTCCGTGTCCCTCGACGACTTCCGCCTCCTCTCCGTCATTGGGCGGGGCGCCTACGCCAAGGTCGGATGTCGGCTTGTACCGTTCAGTGGACAAATCACTTTATCTATATCCGGAACGAACTTTCGAGAAGTAGAAATACTAAAAATCCGCTATTTTTTATAACTTCCAGGGCTGATGAGAGTTCCGAGCCTAAAATCGAACATACCCCATTTTATCGACTTATAGTGCTTAGTAATGGATCCATTTTTAAATTTTTTTAGTTAGAAAAACAGGAAAGTATTGTTCTGAGTCCGAAATTGAAAGTGTTTGGCTCATACAGCAACACAGGTCGTCCAAGCGGAGCACCTCCAGACGAAGCAGATTTACGCCATCAAGATCATCGAGAAGCAGATGTTCAACGATGATGAGGCGAGTTGGGCCCGGGGAGATTTTTGGATTCAAATCTTATTGTTAGCGGTTGAATATAACCAGCATTCAGATAAAAATAAAATGAAAGTGGACATCGTGTCCAAATAAGTCAAATTTAAAATGCCCGCCAAATTTTGTACAAAAACGTTTTCATATGTTTGAAGATGTATACCTTCATTATTTAGGCTTCCGAAACACCCAGAACTGTTAGAATTGCGAAATAATGTTTGTATACCCCTTAAATGCGCATCGACTTGTTTTGACAATGTGTCCCCGCGAGTCAAAATTGGTCAAAAAACGGATTTGGTTTTTTTTTTATCTGAAGGGGGTTATATGTCCCGTTCGGATTGACCGGGGTCAGCAAAAAGAGTTTTCTCGTTAGGCCTCCGCCGACGTCTACGACTCGTTCTCTTCCACAAACGCCTCCGCTGCGAGGTCCTAGACGAGAAGGTGAGGAGGAACAGCGAGTTGGACGAGAGTCTCGGGCCGAGCCAAGCCAAGAGAAGGAAGGGACGGGAGGAGAACAATGGATCCTCCAGTCCCGTATATGTACTAACAATGTTACATTCCATTACCTTGTTTTGTTAATAATGTCTTCGAAAGACTCACATTCTTATGTAAACAACAGATTGTAAACAACATAAATGTCAACTCAATAAATAACTAGAGACCTGTGTGAGAGAAGGAAATACACGTAGGAGGAACGAATTCCCGAGATGAGGAAAGACGAGAAATGGGCAGAAGACACGGCTGAGTGGAGGGGATGGGAGGGAAGGGAAAGGGAGGGAAGGGGAATCAGAACTTGTCCTCGAGGGCAGAAGAAGACGAAGACTTACAATGGGGACAGGAGGACGATGCCCATTAGCAGCCAGTTCTCTTTATATCTTTGCGGAGAAAAGGAATCCGTTTGTGAGGTTGAAAGAACATGCTGCGATTTTCGAGTTCATCAAGGTCATTCAACATCTGCTCCGTAAGGATTCTAGTCCAACAAGATTCAGTGCACTGGAAACAATCTTTTATCGCGTTCAACTGAGGATATGAACAAACAGATACAAGACAAATTCGTTTTGTAAAAAAAACGTTCAAAGTGTAGTGGTCTCTTCAGGCGGCCTGCTCGACCTTGACCTCAGGCTTCTTGTCTTCGCCGTCGCCTTCCTGCCTTCCCATGTAGCTGAGGATCGTGTGGCCTCCGCAGCCCACGGCCTGAACACCAACAATTAGTCATTTTGTGAGACTCGCAAGGGACAGGAAATATAATTTCGGAACGTGGATTTAGATCCGAAGATCGATAGTCAATGATCTATAGAGAAAGGTTAAGAATAACGATATCTTGTATTCCTCACCAGGTGCTCCTGGAGCTCCGAGAGCTTGCGGAAGTGGTAGTCGCAGGGACCGCAGCCGTAGATCGAGCCAGGCACTGACGAGTGGTTCTGTCTGAAGGAAATATTTCCACTGGTCATAATCCTCCACGTAAATAATTGCTCTGATGATAATGTTCGTGATAATGTTAATAAAATAATACCGGAAGTGAACGTCGAAGTCAACTGCCGTCGTCCCATTGGGAAACTTCTCAGTGCACCACGGGCACCTCTTCACATTGGGAAGGCTGAAAATACGAATATTGTCGAGCACCAAGGGGGGAGGGGGAGGGGGGGGGTCTTCTTTGACGCATGAAAATAAATTACAGACGATTCGTCGTTGCAGCTCGGAGTCCGCACTGATCTACCACTTATCATGAATATTATGAACTAGGGGTGCCCACCAGGTGTTTTAGAGCATTTTCCGCTAAAATGACAAATCTGACCCACGGAAGTTAAAAGTCTGACCCACCCAACTTGGTTACGGTAGAAGTTTTCTCGGGACCCGAAGTCGTTTGGTCAAGGTCCCAGGTCTTGAGGACCCTTCTATGCACATGTCGTCACGCACGCAGTTACAGACAAACACGCTCTTTATGTAGTAGTAGATGGATTCTCCGCAACCAATTTTCCCCCGACAAAAGTTGTCCCTTGGGGGAAGCAAGGTCATCGGAAAGCGAGCATAGGTTCTCGACAATAGATAGACGGGGGGAGGGGGGAGGGATACCAGAGGGCATCGGAGCGAAGGGGTGGAGGCGGGGAAGGAGCCTCGGACTGCCGGGCCTTCTTTGCAGGGACGTCGTTGGTGTCCTCATCGTCGTCCCCGTCGGCCTCTGAACGAGAACAAATATACGATGGCAAAGGAAAATGGATCCTGATTCCACACGCACGTTGAATTGGCGTCCTGCCACTAACAGCACAGTATTTGAAGAGGACCGAGCCACTACATCCAAAGACCTGCAGAAGGGTAACACATTAATAACTAGTCTGGTACGGATTGTAGATACCTTGTGATGCACCTGAGTGCTCCTCAGGGACCTGCACCGGACCGCGCGACACTTCGAACAGGAGAAGAACGTCCCTTCAATCAATAGTTCATCATTTTCCGCCTCCAAAAATAACTACCGGGTGTGTCGGCGTGCTTGGTGGAGAGGTGCGTGCAGAAGGAGTGTGCTCCAATGGATTTCTCCCAGTGCCTGTCGCACAACGGGCACGACCCGATGCTGCAGTAAAGAGCTCAGCTTTGTTTACGCGGTACATTTCTATCATCAATGCAATAACTCACGACTTGCCGGCCTTGATCTCGAACTGCTTCGGGGCCTTCGCGGCTCCCTGGGACTGGGATCCCTCGCGGTTCCTTCGTCCACCTCCAAAGTGTCCGTGTCTCTTGATGCCATGCTCTCAGTGTCATCTCCACTCCTCGTGCTCCTCCTCCGAGAGGGTGGCGGGTCTTCCTCTCCCTCCTCCCCTCCACTCCTCGTGCTCCCCATTAGAGTGGGGAAACGGGCAACGGCCGTTATAGACAGTTAACCGTCATCGAGACGACGGTTATCAAGCGATGACGGTTATCGATGATCATAATGCAAAATGGAGGCGAAATGGCCTCTCAAGGCTTCATTTGCATTATTTACATGCATTCAAAGATTATCGACTCTAGTCCTGTCTGGCCTTTTCTTCCCTTTCGAAGCTGTCTGGGCGATGCTTTCATAGACGATGACTGTATCGATGACCGTCATTTGATGACGATCAACGATCATCGTCATCGATAACTAGGGTTGGCTTAGCGATACCGATTTCCGATTAATCGTCTGGAAAACGACTCGCTTTGAATGTTCCCGATAATTTCGATAAGCGATTGCATGCTAATCAAAAATCGGCAAGAATCGACGTCTTAACGAAACGAACCGATTCTCAATCACAGGCCAGACAAGCAGGTCGGACTCGATTTCTCAGCCAGTGAAAATCGTTTCTTACCGATTCTTACCGACTCTGTCGAAATTTCGATATGCATTTGCATGCGTGGATTAAATTGCCGAAAAATCGGTAAGCGAAATCGCTGTCTGGAAATTGCCGAAATTTCGGCAATCGGTAAGCCAACCCTATCGATAACCGTCATCGAAGGCAGACAGACGACGGTTAATTGCCCGTTCTCCCCACTCTACTCCCCATTAGTGTTCCGGAATCAGACGGTGTAACGTTTCAGACACTCGATTAGTGTTGGCAAATTAATTCATGCGTCTCTTCATTTGTGTAGTCTCTCATCGGTCAGACAAATTGAGAGACCAGACGAATGAAGAGACGCATGAATTAATTTGCCAACACTACTCTCGATCGCTGTGGTGTCTGTTTGGAAGAGTGTCTGATTCATTTTCTATTAGACACTCACGGTGTCTGATTGGTGTCTGATTGGAGGTATCAGACACCGAGACGTCATTGTCGCGGATAATTTTGGCCTGACGGAATATATTTGGATGCCAGAACTCGTGAATATTTGGCGATCGAGAAAGAAAAGTGTCTGGATTCAACATGATAATCAATCAGACACTTATGTAATAATTCAGATCCTATCCGACACTTCGGAAAGTGTCTGATTGAGTGTCTGATACACGCAAATCACCGAAAGGAGTGTCTGATTCACTGTCTGTTTCCGGAACACTACTCCCCATGTTAATCAGCGGCATGAGGTAGATTGTTAAATTGCGAAGAGGCATTCGGCCCCTTGACGATCGCAGGACTCGTTCGAGTGCCCCCATCAGCAAGAGAGAAGAGGAGAGCGAGCACAAGAAAACAGAGCAGTGAACGTCGTCTCTCTCTTCAAATTCTGTCGTGTCGCTTCTATGCATCAATTGAATAAACAAGGACAAATATTTATTTACCGTGAGTGAATGCCTTGTAAAATTAAGGGCGAAAAGTGGTTGTTTCCTGGTTAAGAGCAGCCCGAATTCTTTCCTCCTCGACCAGCAAATGGCGCTGTTTGGATCTGAGCTCGTTCAGAATGCTCTCCAGTCCCTTCTCCTCCTGCAGCCATTTCACATTACACGAGAAGCGATCAAACTGACAATGTAAAGTGATAACTAACAATCTTCAGAATGCGCATCTTGGACTGGTAAGAGCTCCTTTTGGCCGTGGTGGTCGTTGTAGTCTTGGATGCCCGCGCCTCGACAACGTCTTCCTCCACCTCCTCAACTTCCTCCTCGTCCTCTACCTCCTCATCCATGGACTCTTCGTCCTCCACTTCCTCTTCCTCCTGCTGGACGGGGGCGGGGGGAGGGGCGGCTCCTCCCCAGATTTCTTCCTCTGTCTGCTTCTTCTTCTTCCTCGGAGGCATGATCTATGCAACTGAAGTGGCTCATTCAGTTACGGTAGAGAGACAAGTAATTGGAGGGAACCTCGGCAACCACTTGAACGAAGCAGAGCACATATTGAATAAAGAGGTTTATTCAGCTCGTCACTGAGGATGATGCAAGCATTATTAGATAGGTTGAAAGGTAAACAATTCGAAAAGTTCTTAACGTGGTAGAGATGAAATAAATACAAATTAATAGTTGATGTAAATTCGATAGCCTTAGCGCTTGCTTCTCTTGGGGGAAGAAGATTTCCTTCCATCACGTGACGAATCGGACGAAGAACTCGACGATGACGACCCTACAAATGCTGATATTTTTTTATAGTGAGAGACATCCTAGCAAACTACGAAGGTTAGTTCATTTGCAGGAAATTCCAAATTTAAGATTATTAAAATTTTTGTATTCTCAGTATACCAATAACGGAATGCGCTGGCCTATGCATCTTCATGATCCCACGTTTATAATACATTCATCAATAAGCGCACCACTGTCACTCGACGAGGATGATGATGATGAACTTCTTGCCCGCCTCCCATTTTCCTTCTCTTGTGTCGTTGTCGTTTCCTCCTCGGCCTCTGACAGTGGCTCCTCCTTGATCATCTCTGAAAGATCGCAATAAATGAGATCAGTTGGCATATAAAACGAATGAATAAATAGGAAGCGTAAGCATACTCTTGACAGGGGCGTGGGTGTGGATGGGAGAGTCGTCCTTCCTCCTCCCATCTGCACTCGAATCCCGCCTCCTTCTAATGGGAGACTCCTTGTAGCGACGATCACCTGCAACGTCATACGAATACCACTAAAAAGCCAGCTTCTTTCCATGGATATTTCCATTCGTAAATGTATTCCGGTCGAACTAAATTACCGTTGGATCTGTGGGGACTGAGGTCTCTTCTTCTCCTGATGGGAGATCGACTGCGCGATTGTCTTCTCCCTGCAAGCCATTTGGTTGTACATTCGATGGGACTTAATGACATGGATCAATATTTCAGAGTTGCGCCGTTTGAAAGTGAGTCAGTTTAGATCCGCACACTTTGGGGGATTAATACTCCTTTTAGTGCGAGTATTTTGCTATTTATAGCTCACATGTGGATATTGCGCATGGTAAAATGAGCATAATTGCGAAGACAATAAGAGGAAAGTATCAATTCAGGAAGACGCATTTTCAGATATGACTGACAAACTTTCAGACGACGCAACTCTCTAGTAGTTCCTTAATTTTACACCAACACATCAACATGACTCACGTTCTGCTCGCCGTTGAGGAGATCTGCTGACTTCTCGGTCTTGTCCAGTATCCCTCCCTGAATGTCACTGTTCATAGTATGGATGGCGATTTGACTGACGTCGATCCCTCCGTTCCCTGCTCGATTCCCTCCTCCTCTTCTCCACGGGTGATCTGCTGTCTCGTCGTCGGTCGTTGTGCCCTTCAAAAGCAGTCGGTGTAGTGTAGCCATTAGTGTACCGAAATCTGACGTTTTCAATATCCGACTCTCCAGACAGTCGTCGTCCCTCTAGTAGCCATCTCTCTCCGTTAGAGAGAGAAATTTACACAATCTAGCTCGGAAATACTGAATATATCGCCCCCGTCCATTAAAAAAATAAAATGTCGTGGCGATAGCTAACGTAAACCGTGACGCAGATTTAGATTGCAGCCTGCGTCTCTCGTTTTACATTAATCTCTCGCTTTGAATTTTTGATTTTTTGAATGGACGGGGTTATATGACTGTAAACGACATACTGTTCATGGTCCTCCCTCCACTCGAGTCCCTTCTCCTCCTCGCGGGAAATCGATTACTCCTTCGATCGGATTCTAAACATGTTTGCGTATGGTATGGTGCGAACCGAGCGTACCCATGAATGAGGAGGATATTCTCGATCTGTCGTCGCCTCGCCGAGTTGGCGGAGGAGAGAGCGATTCTTCCTTCACCTTTCCTAAATTGATATTATGCATTAATCACGCAATTTATAGTAACAAAGTATTCTCCAATAGTTAAACTACCTTGGTACTTACTATTATATACAGAAATAATAGCGTTTCAGTAGTGTGGATTCGAATTGGACATACGTGCAGGTGGTTGGTCAGAGACTCGTTTGCTGTGGCCTTGCTGCCTATGTTCTGAAATATCATTAATGAGAAAGCTAATAGTATAATAAATATGGTGAACCAAATGGCGAACATCGGAATATCCAGTGCATAATTACTTTTTTTAGTAATAAAATAGATACCTCTCCTGCTGTCCTCATCGGAATCATCTTCAGATTTCGGCTCCGTCTTCACCTTCAACGATCTCGATTGTTACAATAATATAAGATAGCCAACCTTCAACTTCTTGGCTGCTTTCTTCTCCTTCTTGGCCTTTTTAGCTTTCTTCTTCTTCTTGTCTTTCTTCTTCTTCTTCTTCTTCTCATCGATACCGAGAGTTTTGCTGATAGATTGAAAAAAATCATCGAACAATTGTGAATGAAACGCACTTCATGAGCTTCTTCTTCTGCTTATCGGATAGAGATCCGAAAAAGGCAAGAATGTCGTTGGTTTTCTCCTTCTTCTCCTCCACCTCCTTCTCCATCTTTCCAAGCTGCTCCATCTCCCGTGCTCCCGATAGTACCTTAAATGATTACAGTTGAATCCTCTCTTCATTCATAATAAAAAGAATTCGCTCACGTGTGCCTTCATCTTGAATCCGTGTTCTCCTCTCATCTGCTCTGACAGAGTATTCGCATCTGCTGGGATCCACTCCTCCTCGTCTCCTTCCTTCTCCTGCTTCTTGACTTGCGGCTTCTGCAAAAGGGGGGATTAATGTATTACAGGAACGAGGTATTACAACAAGCTTCCGCCCTTCCTTCTCCGCTTTCCGCAGTTCCTTGACAAGATCAGATGGATTATTGGCATCTGTAAGGAAACTTCAGTCATCCACATCCATATATCAGCCCTATCTGCGGATTCCAAATTCCATCGATATAATGTTGTAAATAAAATATCTGCGCACTCACATCCGGCATCTTCGTAGTTTCCACTCTTCCCGAATAGAGGGCATTCTGTGTCAGTGTTGATGTGTCCCCACGTGTGGCAGCGAACACATCGCACATTCCGGACCTCAATTGCAAAATGCATATCAAAATTAAAGGACGTTGGAAATTCAATAGTATAAAGCACGCGTAAAACTCACGGCGATTCCAAATGGCTGGTCGACGATCTGGTCATTGTTCTGCGCGTACTGCTCACGTGGGGCATTGTATTTCCTCTGCCACTCGAACTTTGGCTCAGGTTTCTCCTGTGATTTATAAATAGTTAGCGTTGGAGTAATGGGATTTACCTCTTCTCTTTTGTTGATTCCAGCTGGAGCCTCGTACATGAAGGAAAGACCCATCTTCGCCTTCTCGTCTCCCAGAAGAGCTCTGAAGGAAATTCATTTTGTTTAAATATATTTTCAAATAATAAATAGGTACCGCATCTTTAATTTCGCCTGAAATAATAAGAGGGACATACTTGTTGTTGAAGATGTCCTGCTCCTTTTCGTACTGCACCCGCATATCAGCCTCTCGTTTGTCGATGATCTCCTTCTTCTGCTTCGCCTCCCATACCTGGAACGATTATGGTAAAAACGAGCCCATAAAACCCATGGATCAACACTATCAAGCAGTGATCACCTTTTTAATGTTCCACCATGCAGAAGGATGGAAGTCCTTCTTGGACATGAAGTTTTGGAAACCCTTTCCCATGGCTAATGGACGATGATGAGCCGCAACCTCAAACATGAACGTTTTGAATTGTTGGCCTCTGATATGTGAAAAAAAGGATGCGTGATAAGCTTTCGTTTTTCGAACCAAGAACCGTGGTGTGCGAGTGATGTATACAATTGCTAGGTCAGAAAATGGCAGAAGGAAGAGATGGGGCAGTTGGAAAAGGCCAGCTATTGTGGCATCTCTCGAATCTTTCGTGGCATTTCTCGGAACTTCGGGAACCGCTGAGATGTTCTATCGTGAAAGAGATGCAGGTGTCATGTGTGTACTATAATTAGTTGTTTCCAAATAATTGATTGGTAAATCTACGGCAGGATGGTTGGCATTCCATTCATATTATGGACAATTTTGTTGTTGCGCAGCCGCGCCCTTTGTCGTATCCCTTACACTGAGAGAGGGAGGAAAGGGAGAGGGAGACTTGCATGAGAATATCTCCGTCCTCATTGAATAGCCTCATTCACGGAGTACCATAATGAATGATCCTCTCTCCCTGGAACTCATTACATACCACTTTTTACCACCTTCGCCGATGAACGGCCCTCTCTGTTCTTTTTCTCTACGTCTCCACCGAAACCTCGTAAGGCAGCACTTCTGAGAAAGAAACGGAGACCGAGGGGGCTTTTCGATTTTCAAGCTATGAGCTCGGAGGGTGGGAGGGGTGAAGAGGAACGGGCGGTACAAAAGGACCCGCCCAACCCCGCCCTCTGCCTATTCTCTTTTAGTTTCATCCACAGTATTTTCGGATGTAAACCCAGAGGGGTGGAGGCTCGAGTGTCGCACCTCGTTACTGCGTTTATCTCAATCGTTCCTCCCCAATGGGTGGTTGTAGATGTGGGTGCAGACGGGACTGGCGACTGCGGGGTCGGCCTTCGTCGTCATTTCCTGCCTCGTCGCGGGCTTCATCATCTCGAGAGACATCAACCAGCTCTACTATGAAGTCATGGACGATATGGTCCAGTTTAGGGTTGGTACCACTCCCCACCCCCTTCTACAAGACAGTCGCAGCGCGTTTATTTCAGTATTTGAAGCCCCAACATAACTAAAATAATTGCATAAGCACCCTGCACCTATCCTTTCCCTGATTGTGAGGACAGACTAGCAAAAATAATACCAGTCGTATAATGAACTCGTTCTTCAGAAATAAGTCGTTAGCGTAATTTCAAAACGACTTCGTTCACCACACCACTTTGCACCAAGGCCCTACAACCAGTCAGTAAAAATTGTGCTTTATAATTGTTCTAATTTAGCAGGTTTAAAATAGTAATTAGTATGGCGTTAGATGGTTCCAAGTCCACGGGGTGTGGCTGAGAAGCTCGTGCGAAGGGAAAGTGCGTCACATTCCTGCCAATCGCATTAGCGAACAGGAATGGAGACGTTTTTGAACATGAATTAGGCAGAGGTGAGGAAACTCGTTGGGGGAGAGCGGCAGAAGCAGTTCAAGGCTGCGCCAGCTGTCAACCCATATCCATCTATTCCCAGGTCGTGGCCGAGGACTCATGGCAGCAGATAATGGCCATGCATCTCCATCCCAACGGAGTCTCCGAGGCCCCGCCCACCTTCTCCACCCTTCTCGGAAGAAAGAAGAGATCATCCGACACCTGCAGTAACTGCCCTCTCCCCTGGAGGTGTAGAAGGACTATTCAGACTGCGGCCTCCCCGCCCACGCCTGTCCCCCTGGCCCTGCCGGACCCCCTGGACCTCCCGGAACACCCGGAGACAACGGAGATCACGGACGATCGGGACCCCCCGGACAGCCTGGAATCATTCTTATTCAGAAGGTAGGCCAAACTACCTATGGTAAAGGCTACAGTATACTTGTAGGAAGAGAAGGAACAGGAGTGCAAGAAGTGCCCCCCTGGCCCACCCGGACCCCCAGGACAGCAGGGATTCGAAGGAATGCCCGGAGGAAGAGGAGAGGCCGGATCCCGTGGACCTCCAGGCAACAACGGACTTCCCGGCCAGAGGGGACCTGTCGGAGACCTCGGAAGCCCTGGATTCGAGGGAATGCCCGGTATGCCCGGTGCCCGTGGAAAGGACGCCGTCACTGGACGAGGAGAGCCCGGAGGACAGGGAAGGAGTGGAGCACCCGGTGCACCCGGAGAGCCTGGAAAGGATGCTGTCGATGGAGAGGACGGAGCACCCGGAGAGGAAGGAACACCCGGAAAGCCTGGAAAGGAGGGAATGGCCGGACTGGATGGACAGCAGGGACAGGTCGGAGCACCCGGACTCGCAGGCCCCGATGCCGCCTACTGCGAGTGCCCTCCCAAGAGTGGCAGTGGAAATGGCCAGGTACCCACTCCCTTTCCCTTCCTTCCACTCCCTTCACCACTTCAGCCCAAGGACTTCTTCTCCGAGCACGAGCAGCAGCAGCAGGAGTACCGCAGGAGACGCTTCCACCACTGACCAATTCATTTGCCGCACCCAACTTATTTATTTCCCTCTTTGTAATTACAGGGATCACGATAAAGTATGTCATGACAGCAAATCTGGAGCAAATAAAGATATACAACTTTTGGCCTTTTTGGGGAGAATTTTCTAGCGTTCTTATTGTAAGTGATTTCCAACGCCTAGTAAGCGTTGTGAAGACTATGTGCAAGTAATATTTTTTTTAATTTCTTGAATTATTATAAAAAAAGGGAAACGAATATCGA
The DNA here is from genome assembly GCA_014805385.1 of Levipalatum texanum. Taxonomy (NCBI): domain Eukaryota; kingdom Metazoa; phylum Nematoda; class Chromadorea; order Rhabditida; family Diplogasteridae; genus Levipalatum; species Levipalatum texanum. The sequence goes on from JACMIG010000277.1 coordinate 17,318, forward strand.
AATGTACCAGTTACTCGTTGGCATTTCCTACTCTCCGGCTCTTCCTATCACCGCCATCTTCATTTTCATCCTCTCGTCTTTTTCTATCCCGCGAGCCTCCAGAGGATGTCTGTAATCTTATCTTACAAATGTCTAACAAGTGGAAGAAACGTACGGAGGAGTGGCAAGGCTGTGCATTTGGGGAAGGTTTCTGAAATGTGTAATGGTGATGATAAAAATGTAAATTTCTAAATTCGTTGCGACCGTGGATATTACGAACCTTGCCGTAGTTCTGCTCGAGGTAGTGAATGAGAGGGGGCTTCCGATCGAGGATTATTCGCTTCTCCCCCACTCCCACTTCCACGTCCACAACTACTGGAAGCTGAAACAGCGGCTTTCGTTAACTTTTTAACACTAACTTCAATAACATTCAATTAAATAATCGATTCATTGTCGCGAATCCAAAAAAAGGGCCGATTCCTCGGTGGGATTAGCGCCGAAATATTACATACATGCTTGTTGGCCAATGCTATAAAGTACAAAAAATATGCTAAAGAAGGCAGCCTTCGTTTCGTTATTTGGGCGGAAACACTGAAATCGAACTGCGAAAGATTTTTTGGAATCGCGACAATTTTGCAAAAAAGAATATGCTGACCGCTAGTACTCGCAGGGCATCTTTCGCAGGTGGGCGGGAAAAGTTCACAGCGGTCCGTGAGGGAAGATTCTTGAGGAACGACATCTGTAACCATTGATTTGACCACGTCTTCGTAATCACTGTTATGCCGAATCCTCGACGTCTCACGAATGCTAGATTACAGTTATGTACTGCAACGTTGCACAAATGCGCGATTTGTTAAATCCCTACAATTCTCATTATATAGCGATCGAAAGCGTGGGAGGACACGTGCCCGAAATTCGAGAGGCGTTATTAACCCCTAATAATATTGGAATTTACGCGAAGAAAAGGAATCCTGGGGATTCCCGGTTCTAAGAGATTATAAGCATGTTGGAGAGTACAAGAAGTCAGCTGGTATTGAACCGTCTCGTAGTCCTACTTGTCCCATTTCTGTCACTGTTAATACGGCAGCTCCCATCGGAGACGCAGATGTCTTTTCATTCAAATTCTGGATGAGCCGAGAGAGCGGGCCCGGCCATAGACGAGAGAAGAGAGAACACTCCCGATATGAGAGACACAGACGACCAGATTCAACTGCCTTTGTTTGGCCGCAGCAATCCCCCCATGAGTGCGCACATAGGCCTTTCACCACACTGCGACGCGTTGCGGCTCGGGGTACGCGCGTCGCGGCTTCGTAATGAGATGCCGAGCAAACTACAAATCTGTTATTGAAGATAGTGACCGGCCGGAAACGCGGGAGACTTGAAGGAGAAGGTGATAGGAAGATGACTGAAATTGGTTGAAACGGGTCCTGATCGTGTGGGTGGAAGAGGGGTACGGTAGGGAGAGGAAGGGAGGGAGAGGGAGAGGGGAGGGGGAGCAGATCGATAGAGGGGGAGGGGCGGGTGCTGGTCGGCCCCCTCCCGCTGAGGTGCTTTCTCTGCTGTACTGCACGATAGCGCAGGCCCGATGGTGGGGTTGGGGATGGGGGGATGGTGGAGGTGGAGGACGGTGGAGGGGCGGGAGGGGCTTCGTCCATCTTCTTTCCTTCCTTCGCCCTTCTCCCCCGCTGCCTCCATCTCTTTTTGTCGCCCTCTCCTCCGGGACGCGCTCTTTCGCCATTGCTCTCGCCCCTTCTTCCCTTCACTCACGGGGCTCGCTGGTCTTTCCCGCTCTCCCGTTTGATATGCCGCCCAGCCATAAGTGCCCCCTGACACATGCACCCCCTCAGTAACACGCAAAGTGACCACATGCAACTAGATCAGCCTAACAAGCACAGGGGATCAGTGAGATGTTGTCTGTATGTCTGGGTCCTGATTGGGGGCCACGGTGAGAGGGGATGGTCCGGGGCGGAGAGTGGGGTACCTCCCCTCCTCCTCTCATCTCTACCCGCCCTCGTGTCCGATGCAGCAGCCCTGCAGCAGCATCTCGGCCGTCGGCCCGAGTGGTCATCGCCCCCTTCCCTTCTCTCCCGTCTCCTTCCTTCCGTGTCCCTCGCTGTGATCTTTTATTCATTGCCGATCATTGAACCCACCATTATCAAAGAAAACCCACCACACTCGTGCACCCCGTACACAAGCATATCAACTACCTATCTTGAAACACGCTAATCAACCCAGATATATTAACAGAATTCAGTGTGCAGTATTTTTTTCGCGCCAAAATGTGTTTGAGTGTTGGAATGAATCGTTTGCGTTGATATGAGGTGGATAGCGTGAGAGTTTCAGATAGCCCTGAGATCGTGAGAGGGAGTGTGTGGGAGCAGCCGCTCGGCCCATCCCATGTCTTCCACGGCCGCGAGTGCAGAGGGCGGAGGGCCCCCCGACGACGCCCCCACCACCTCCCACGACCAAACACCTAATACACAGGTACCACACAAGCAACAGAGAGAACCATATACGAGTAACCGAGTCATATTCGTAGAATACTCAACATTCTCCATAAGAGAGTGCAAGATGAAGGAAATGAATTGCAGCAGACGCCAACGTTAAACACTCTGTTGTCCAAGCCGAATGAGGGAGGTCCAACGGGGAGTGGTCCCCCCTCCGGGCCTCCTTCCACTGGAGCTCCTCCACAATTTGCTTCCCCCGTAAGTGTTGACACTACTAATTACATCATATCCACCCACTGACCGACAAGGGCACTGGGTAATCAAGATATATATCTTTCAGGCACGCACTACTGTTAGAAAGAACAAACCCCGTGTAGAATAGTCTCATGGTGGGGCTATTCATTATTCCACCAAATACTCGCAACCCTTAACTGGCCTTTGAATGTTCCCTCTCGGTCCGAAGGGAATTGCTCTTTGGCTTCGTTCCTGTCTGCACTCTGGCACCTCTCGTCTCGTGTCCATTTTCCCACGATGACCACGGGGATTCCCCTCGGAGGGGTGACGTCACCCACATCAAGGAATCCCTTTGCCCTCCCCTCCCGGGAGGAGAAGGGGAGGGCGAGGGAGGAGACGGAGAGGGAAGAGTGTCGGGGGGATAGACACGTGTCGCCTTCTTAGTGAGTGGGAACGGGGAAACCTCCCCTATCGCCATCTCTCCACTTCCCTCTCCACTTTTAGAACTCAGCAGCCTCTCGGGGTGGAGTGCCCCGCGGCACCAGAGATCCCCCCTTCCGCGCTTCTGTCTAGGCATGCCCAGGGTTGTTGACATCGTCCTCAAAGGACTAACTGTCACCTCTCGACTAGGGGTGTTCAACACATGGGGGAACCCCTGACAATGTAAACCACAAAGCTAATAATCTATTCGGCGAGAGAGGAGTAGTGAGAGGGGAGGGGGGATGCCCTGGGGGCCTCCGCACGTGGCTGCTCTCCTATCCCGCCCCTTCTCCATGCAACAATTGCGTCGTGCTCCGACTCCGTTCCTGCACTCCACGATAAACAATGTGGTGGTTCGTTGGCCGTCTCTCCGTTTCCCTTGGGCAGAGTGGCCAGACCGCCCAGTGTCTCCCTTGGCTCCTACGCCCCAGTCAGCAGTCAGAGACGCAGAGGCGAGGAAAGAAGGGAGAATAAACGAACGACCTTCACGATCGATCCTCCCCAGTGAATGCAAATAGCGCTCTGGCCGTCTGCCCTCTCGGGGCGCGTGCTCTCTCGCTCCTTCCTCGTCGTCGGGCGCCTCCGCGGAGACACGTTCTCTTGCCCCGGCACGCTAGTCCTTGTGTGCAGTGAGAGAGTGGGGTGAAGGGAAGCGATTGAAGGGGGATGGAGGGAAGGGAAGGGAAAGGGGAGATGGGACTGCGCTGACGGGGCTGCGGCCGGGAGAGAGGGAAGGGGGGAGAGAACCCCTTCACTACGCATATCGCACCACGCATTCCGAGCCCTCCTTCACAATCAAAACAGATAACACTTCCCTTACTAGGAGATTAGTATTAGACAATGCATTACGCAATGAATACTTGTCCGAGCAATAATCCAATTGCGACAGGACGAAAGTAATGAGAGGCAGAGGCCAGCGAGAACGAGTTATTCCATGAGAATGTGACGCCAATGCTGAACGGCCCCTGGAAATGGCGGAATAGAAAGGGGTCCATTGGCTTTGTATGGGGCCAGTCTTGACTACTGGCATCTCTCCCCATCTGCTCCTCTTCGCCGCTTTACTCTATTCCCCTTCCTTCCGCCGTTTCCATCTGTGTATTTTTGCATCAACAAGTGGAGGGGGGGGGGGGGGGCCGGGATGAAAAAAGGGAGGGCCCACAAAATGAAATGGCATTAACCAACGGTATAGACCGGCGCAGCAAAACACAATTGCACGCGTGGAGAGTGGG
>JACMIG010000278.1:0-37192 GCA_014805385.1 Levipalatum texanum
GCACAAAATCAATTTTCTTTTCTCCCTTTCTTTTCGTATCCCTCCCATCATTTCTCCCTGTTTCCCCATCTTTATATTCCATCTCCGATTTCTCCCAATTTACCTGCTCCTACAATTCCCACATGTCCTTCTCCACATCGATTTCCCTTCGTTTCTTCTCTCACCCTCGTCCTCTCCTTCACACAAAATCACTTTCCTCTTCTGCCTTTCTTTTCGTATCACTCTCATCATTTCCCCCCCTATTTCCCCCACCTTTATGTTCCTTCTCCGCTTTCTCCCAATTTCTCTGTTCCTACAATTCCCACATCTCCTTCTCCGCCTCGATTTCCATTCGATTCCTTTCTCACCCTCGTCTTCTCCTTCAAACAAAACCACCCTTCTCTTCTCCCTTTCTTTCCATATCACTCTCATCATTTCCCCCCTATTTCCCCCACCTTTATATTCCTTCTCCGTTTCTCCCAATTTTCCTGCTCCTACAAAACTCGCATCTCCTTCTCCTCCTCAATGCATTTCCTCTCTCCCACCACTTTCCCTTCCTTCACCCCAAGTCACCTTTAGAGTTAACTGATGCCCGATATCCATTGATGTATGGGCGTTGGTCATGGTCCCAAGGCTCTACGACCGATTCCGTAAAATCAGTTTCCGGAAAGTACTATTTTCCGGAATCTACGCATTTTGGGAATATGCGGAATCGTCTTCTCGTGGTCGATATAGGGGGGTAGGTCATGGTCCCGAGGCTCTAGGACCTCTCCTGTGAAAAAAGTCACTGACAGACAAACATCGCCAATTGTATAGTAAGTAGATTCTCGTCGTGATGAATTCGCACAATATTTCTAAGCAACCACAAAGATGTTTTTATCGAACGCCTGAAATCCGTGTCGTGAATTGGCGTTATTGTTTGGGTATTAATAAATTTTTTTTTTTTTCACTCGCAATCATTTTTCATCGCCAGAAGCTGCGACAAATGAACCACAAAATCATCGAATGTCTTCTAAAACATTTGAACCTGGCGGAATTGGTGAATGAGACGGAAAACTCGCATCTCGTCCGCAAAATAGTCGTATAACTGTGGAATGGTGCTTCAACACCGCGAGAGCATCACAATCGGAAAAGTAGTGAGTAATGTTTCCTATCACTTCGCTTTTTTTATTTTTCGTTCATCTATTTCTTTTTATGACACTAACAAAATAACCATTCAGGGATCGTACGCATCCCATTCGCTATCAATCGCTCATGAACAAATGCGGATGCGCTTCCGTACATGTCGTCTTCGGGCAGATACTAGTCGTCCTTGGGCAGATGCAGGTCGACATCGCTGCCTTCTTCAACCAAGCTTGCCCGGGGGGAGTTTCCGCTGCTCCTCCCGTGCTCTGGGTTAGAAACGTGAGTATTCCTGATCTACCCTCCTCTACTTGCTGCCGTAGGGTACCTTTCAATGAGTCCGGGTTTCACAAATGTTTGTGAAAATATAGCAGAAAACGGGCTGTCTCTAATATTACGTATAATAGTCATTTGCAGGTGGAAGTGGGATGGTATCCCCTTGCCGCTCACCCGGAGGGCGGATAAGAGCCTTTTTTACGCGCCCCAACTGCATTCGTTCACTTGTCCCCTAGATTTCCGGATTTCGGATTTCACCAGTTCCGTTCGGAATGTAGTTTAATGTATCGATTTCTCCAGATGACACGAATCCGGTAGATTTAACGGGAGCATGTCATTTGAGCAAGCGACATTTGAGCAACGGCCTGAAAAACGTCATTTGAGCACATTGGAGAGAGAGAGCAATTGCAAACGGAATGCGAAAGGTACAGCTTTTTCACCACACCACACTATCGCTATCTTCCCACGCCCTCTCCTCACATGACATATTCGTTGGTTATTTCTCTTCGCCGAAACGGCGCCAAACTTCTTCGTTCTCTTGCAAATCAGCAGCAACTCTCCTTTAAGTGAAAATGAATGCACGCAATTAGATCAGCTCACCTTAACATGCGTTTGTTGTACCAATCGTGCTTAAGAAGAACACCCCGGACACAACCAAAGGACATTGGAGGCGTGGTTTTGCATATTGGTGTGTCCCGAGGGCCTGACTGGTTTGGCGAAAAGTCGATTATAGGACGTACTCACTATCAGTGAATCAATGACCTCGCCCTGGAACTGCTCCCTCAAACGCTAGCCCCGGTCGGGTAAAATGTTTTCTTCTTAAAGAAGGACTAGCAAGAACTTTCAATTTCGCGCTGATGATTGGGCTTACTAAAGCTCTACGAGACGAGCAGAACGATACCGCTCTCTCTCCACGTCGTGCTTTCTTTCTTTCTGTAGAACGCTCCAAAGTTTGGCCTCTAAATACTGTAGTAATAAGCAGTCTAATTGGAACTGCTAGTCGAAGCGTGGAGTTGTGCACTTTCGCTCGACGTTCCCCAATTTCCGTAATCTATTTTCCAGACAGTCATAGGACGGATCTTATTGATCTTAGCCTAAACGACGGAATATAAGTTCTTCCTAGTCCTTCTTTAACCCCGTAGGTGAAACAATTTATGTCATATAGTATTTGGCCCATAGAGAAAATGTGGGTATGGAATGGCACACGGAAATCACAATAAAGGGGAGGCAACGTCAACGGTCGCGGTGGCTGAGCCGCTGTTCTCTTTCTATGGAACAGAAAAATGACGGCAATGACTGCAGTAATGAAAACAACGGCAGCGATAATGGAGATAACGATCAGGGTACTGGAAGGAAGTTGGATGGTATTTGATGGAGGGGAAATAGTAGTGGATGGAAGGGAAATAGTAGTAGATAGAGGGGAGAGAATAGAGGATGGAGGGGAGGGAGAAGATGGACTGAGGAGTGCAGAACTTCTTTTCCTGGCAGAACTTCTCTATGTCGCTGCCGTCCTTCTCAAAGTCCGCCTTGAAATCCATGTAGGTCTTGGTAAGCTTGTCGTTGCACTTGTACCATGGCACGTAGCAGAGGGGTAAAATAAACTGTAAATAGCAGATAAGGTTGAAAGAATAGAACAAGCAATCATGAACGAATATTCACATAGAGATTTGTTTGGAAATTATATATTTCTGAGTATAAGTTCCTCACCGATGACAAGTTTTCTTTGGAACTTTCTTCACCAGATCGTTGCTGTACATAAATCTCATAGCAATGCGAATCGGAAACCTAAAAAATAACAATTCTTCTCGATCTTATAAAAGGACAACGTACGCGCTTGATTCCCTTATCATCCTTATGAAGAGTTTTATCCAGGTCTCGACACGCCTGACAGTCTTCGACGATCTTCTTCTTTTCCTTTGCGCAGTAGCCGTGACCACTGCATATCTAAACGAAAACTTGCATTGTTTGAAAGGAGTAATTAAAAACGGATAATGTGTTGAATATATCGATGATATGCTAAAAATATAAAATTATATAATTAATTGTTGTTTCTTTTAGATCGTGACTAAAAATAATTCACCTGCATGACATTTCCTTTCCAGCGCATATCAGATAAGAAGCTGGTCATGGTATTGGTAACGTTGTGCCAGCAGTTTTCCTTGTCACATGCCGAAAGCAAGTGCTGAATAATTAGAAAAAATAAATTTAAAAAAATTCCACTCGATATGAATAATTATTACGTATGGTAGAATTATATAGTTTATATCTAGGCAGAGCGATTGTGTCAAATTTACCGGATGAATGTTTTTCGAACACTCTTCCTTCGACAGTCCGCTGTAGGCATCACAGAAGAGATTAGCGAACTGAAATAGCAAGATATTTCTTTTAAAGCTTACCAATCCTTACAAAACCCCACTCCCCGAGGCGTGCAATATCAGCCATCATCGAGCATCCCACGCATGCTGATCGCTTGTCGATGTCGGTTAGTGCGACCGTCGTCATCATTGTCATTTGGTCGGTACGATCTGATGCCTTGCAGTAGCCGAGATTGGTGCATGCCTGCCATTGAGAATTCATTTCAAATCATCCGACTACTTACGAACAGTGTTGGCAAATTAATTCCTGCGTCTCTTCATTTGTCTAGTCTCTCGTCAGTCAGACAAATGAAGAGACCAGACGAATGAAGAGGAATTAAGTAAGTTACGAACCTTCATAATGTTTCTGCCCTCTTGCTCGTACGACTCCTTGATCCTAGCGATTGTTTTGATGTAGTAGCTCATGCAATCGGAATAGCACAGTGATTTGAACATCTGAATCATTGGAATGAGCGGGGTGCTTATTCATCGAGATACCGATGGGATCTTCTTCTCGCAAGAACCGAAATTTATGTGTGTTAAGAATTGGCCGCATGTCAACGCTGCCGACTAAAATATTAAACTCGGAATTGTCAACTTTGTTGCTACCTGCGTGATGAGCATGGTGTCGAAGGCGATTGGTTTGACGAGAGCGATGCAGACTTGCAGTTATCCAACACCGGGGCTTCGGTGGCCTTGGGGATATTGAGGGGCTCGACTTGAGCATTATTCTTTGCGTGCGTAATGGCGGTCGTGATCACAGAGAAGGCAGTGGATGAGGTTGAGTTGAATTTTTCGGTGCAGTGATTAAGGCACACCTGCAATCATAATTGATCTATGATATCAGGAGTTATTCATATCAGGCCGATCACGAGATGATTGTAAGAATCATGTAACATTGATTCCGTGACCTTTCTCTTTTACATTTTTAATAAGTAGTACAAGGTCTCATTAGCGTGTTATGGTTAGGCATGAATCCGGGTAATCTAGTTTATATGTATCGGTATCGAAAGGTGATGTTCTCGATCACGCTCTGAACAGTAGTCAATCGCAGTCGAATTAAGACCAATGGAAAATAGGGCAATTCGACGCTCTTTTTCATTCTAACCGACTTTGTTCTCACCTTGTTCATGTTCCTGTCTACCTTCTCGTATGCATCGCGCATGTTGCGAACGATTGCCACCATATTTTTGCACCCGTCGCAGGCAGATCGAAGGAACTGGAGGTAACCTTTATTACCTATGCTTCCGACTCGAAATATTACTGAAGGAAGATCTCGCGTGCAGTTTTCTCGAGGTACGTATTGCATCCCCATACACGAAACTTGAAAAAATAACTAAAACAAAAATCTTCACATTATGTATATAGCTGTAGATTCGAACCTGAGAATCATATTCGCTGAGCTTAAGGAGTTGTTCCATGACAAGACACTCGTCGCAGGCGGTTGGGATGGTGGATGGGACGGTGGTGGTCTCCATCGTTTGGTCTGGTGTGCAATATCCGCGAGAGGTGCAAGCCTACACATGACGGATCACGATTTTGGTGGGAATTGTTGAAAAAAGATAAAAAAAATTAAAGAACATAATGTTGGCAAAACGAATATCTTTAAAAACATGTTCTACCTTCTTGATATCCCAGCTATTGAGGTCGTACGATGCCTTGAGGACAGTGAGGATGTTGTCAAATTTGGCGGTGCAGTTTCCATCGCATGCCGATTGAAACATCTTCAAATCTAGGTGGTAATCATATTGGGATGGCTACTAAGCCTACCGGAGGCAAGGCAGCAGTGCACTGATCTTTCGATTTCGAAGTGAGGTCAAGGCAGTCCAGCTCTGTTGCCTGCAGAACGGAATTGAACATTTAGGACAATAGATCATTGTTATTATCGATGCTCACAACTTTGCCAAAAATCGTTCCGCCTTTTTCCTGCGAGTTAGCATACGTTCCGATGTACGCGCTCGCGCGACCCGCGGGAAGCGATTTTCGCACTTACGGGAAGCGTGAGGTGCGCTTTTTGGGCCAACAGTAACAGTGGCAATGTCATACAAACGCGCCGGGATGACAAGGGGAGAGGAATTGAGGGCACGACGCGCAATACGTCAGAACGTACGCTAACCGCAGGAAATAATGCGGAACGATTTTTTTGGCAATGTTGTGACCCCCAATAATACAAACCAGAGCGAAGTCGAGGTTGTCAATATATAGATAGCGCTCGGCTTTGATGCAGGCATCGCAGTCAACCTCCGCAGTAACGTTGCCTCGTACAATTACAGCCAATGCGCCGATGATCAAGAGGATCTGCTTCATTCTCGAAGGAGAGAAGGGAAGGGAATGAATCACTGTAAGCTACTCAGTGATTATATGGGCAGCGCTGAGAAGAGGAGCTTAGTCAGCCCCTTCAAGTAACCGGCTGTTTCTTGTCGGCAGCAATACGTTTTGTGTCTTACGCGGTTTTAAGAACTGATGTTATTCGAGCCGCGCAGAATGTTTCAGATAATCGATCTCGTGTTATATTCGCACCCTAAAATGCGACGACCAAATACTTTATCGAAAAATATAGTACAGAGTAGCAATTTCGTTATAGAAGCAGCACGCGGTTCATATGACAAAATAAACGTGTTAGAAAATGTGAAGAGTTATAGTAAGGACGGCGTCGTACATGTATCTCGGCTCAAATGAATCTGACAAAAGAGGAGTTTCTCCTCTTGTGGAGCAGGCAAATGCCGAGAACAACAACTACAATGATGAAGATGGCGAATATGATAATGATACCGATTTCGAGACGTTTGGTTGTGCAGAACTTCATTCCCTTACAAAACTTCTGAATGTCGCTGCCGTCCTTCTCGAAATTTGCGCAAATCTTGGCGAGTTTATCGGAGCAATTTTCCGTGAAATCGATGCAGTAGCCGCGATCATTGCACACCTCAATAAAGATTTTATTCCTCAAACTAAACAATTATGGCCACCGTTACGGATGGCATCGCAGTCCAACAAGCCCGCAAAGCTTTAGCTCCGTATTCATTTATATACATACGGATGCTAGTAATTTCAGGGAAAGAGAACTTAAAATTGTTTGTTCACACGACAAAACTATTTTCATTGTTTTACAGCCAGCAAGTCGACAACCCATGTGCATCAGCCCATCTGATTGCATCCGAATGATATAGGTGATATGGATACCTTCTTCATGTCTTCTCCTGCCGCAACGTAGGCATCGTGAAACTCAATCAGGATTTTGTAATAGTTGTCGACACAGCGTTCCTTGTCGCACGCGGGTGCCAAGAACTGGAAAAAGAAACGAGAGTTATATCTTAACAGTATATTGTACTGATGGCATTTCTGCCTGGCACTCGTCCTTAGACTTTGACTCCATTTCTTTGCAGAAAAGGCTTGCAAGCTGAAGTTTCTCTTCGTTAACATATAAAAGAGAAATAAACCTCATGGAAGAAAGAAACATCGAATAACATGTAAGCCTCCATGATGCGGCATATTAGACAGTCATCGGCTGCGGCCAGGCTGCCTTTCTCATGCTTGATAAATGCCCTCATCAGACGAGTCATTTTCTCGAAATGTGTGTCATTGTTCTTCACAGACTTTCCAACGCAGTAACGGCGATCAGCACAAACCTGGAGAGAAGAATTTTTTTACACCCCAAAAAGGCTCACCTTCTTCATGTCCCTCCCAGCTGCCTTGAAAGACTTCCTGAAATCTTTTAGAATCGCCAAAGAATTGGCGTGGCAATTCGGGCCACACGCTGCGACGATGACGAAAAACTATAAATATTTGCTTCAAACTAAATGACAATCAAGATAGATACCGGTGGCAAAACAGCCTCGCATTGCTGCGGTGTCGTTTGATTCTTGGCCGTATCGCAAACTTGCTCAGCAATTTGCAAATCGTCTCTTAGACCGTGGATGCATGGTAACTTACTTTTGTTAAATCCTTCTCTGGTATGCGAACAATCTTCTCGATAAGCAAACAATCCTTGCAGGCGTCGTGTGTACCCTATAACTATTGATCGGAATTCGAAAATGAACCCAGTTACGTCTGGTTTGAGGAAGAGGTTCTGGACGACGTTCTGGGCGCTGCCCATAACCGCCATAGCAGTGAATAACACGAGGATTTTCACCATTCGCGATGTAGCGAAGGGAGTGAATTACTGGGAGGATGTCGTTCATTATATAGGGCAGCGCAGTGCTAAGGAACAGGAACAAGATGTGATTAGTCAGCCCCCTCCAAGTATGCAGAACATACTGGTAGGTGATAATAAATGTTGTGTTATCGAATTTTCAAGAGACTTATTATTTGTAGTTAACTCACGATCCAAGGAAATGTTTCTGGAAACTGTTCTTCCTTCCTATCGAATCCAAGTACATTTCATTCCCTTTATTCGCTCGAAACCCTAGTCATATCAACTTTGTTATTATCACTTTGCAAAAGAATCTGTCATCCGCAGGATTCGAACCTGCGCCCTCCGAAGAGGACTGCGACCTGAACGCAGCGCCTTAGACCGCTCGGCCAGAATGACATGTTGCTCATGGCGCGAGAGAATCTATGCTTGCCAAGAGTATGAGCGACGCCCTGGAAGAGTCTGTTATTGCCAAGAGACAGAAGGGTGTTTAAGTACTTACTGCGGTTAGCGCACGCTGGTTACTATATCTACGCGAACGAAAGGATTCAAGAGCTGTACTTTGGCACGACCATTGAACATTGTCCCAAGACAAATCACAAAAAACGGCAGCTTTCAAGATCTTGTGTTTCTGGAGATATTCGAAGCAGAATTTGTTGCGAGCGGACTCAAAATATACACCTCTGTCATGTCGTTGTGTGTGCAAAACAATACAACCTATTATCTTGGGCTAAATATGATTACCTTTGTATTCAAGGTGAATTCATGACGCCTGCAATATATTCGAAAACTCGCGGTATGGCGCCTCAATTGCGCGGGAGTTCGCAGTACCGCCAAAATGTGCGACCTATAGATAGCCTTCCAACATGGCGGCAAAGGCAGTTACTCGTTGATTTATTTTCGATTAAATCAAATATGCTTTCACTGCACTAACAAATTAAACAATTCAGGGATCCTACACATCCCACTCATCTTTATACGCGTTCAAGAACGGATGAGGAGTATTGAACTAATTGTAAGGTATTTATTAAATTAAAAATTGCACTTGTTGTTAGAACGACATCGCTTTTGATACCCAAATCTTTTGTTTATTCCGCCCATTTTTACCAAAAATGGCAGCTTGTTTTCACAAGGTGATCAGCTCTCGAAAATGTGACCCGGAGGTCCTCTATATGAATTGTGTTCTTCAGGACAACGATAACGCGATCTTTTAACACAACAGCTACTCGAAGGTCAAGTATCTTATCAACCAGGTATTTTTTGAATTCACCATTAAACCTGCAAAAACCGCATAGATGTAATCCTACCAGTCTGTCCGTGATGTTTTACATTCATTTTTTGTAGACTGGGAGCACCTCATCTAGCGGTTCAAAAACGGAGACGAAAGCATCACACAAGCCGAGAGAACATATGTCGTATCGCACCAAGCCTACAAGAGTTGGGAGAAGCTAAACGGTGATTATTATCACTTATCGGTTTTTGTTCATTTGTGATACTGATGTGAGGCAATTTTCTGTAAAAATTGTATGCAGTCGAAAAAAAGCATTGCAGCGCTCGAGAGAACGCGTATACCGGCATGGAAAGACGTTGAGGAGAAAGCTGGGAAGTTGTATTAAATTTTGAGGAATCTACGACACACTCGAGGTATGAAGACTTTTTTATATTCTCTGATTGTTTGCCTTATTTTTTACATATTGTCTGAAAACAAGCGGACACCGACATCTTTCAATCTTCTTTCGTAATCCTTTCAGAGGGCTCCCTTCATCATGAATGCAGTTTCTGCCTCTGATCGTACTGCATCAGCTCGGCGGTGAGATTGTGGCCAACACAACAATCATGAGATTGCTTCCAGGTTTATATGCTGCCTCGAACGAACGACGTTCGCGTTGACGGGAAGACAAATGTCGTGAGGCTCAGCCATTTACGGAAGATGAATCTGCTGAACGACAAGGGCATCCCTGCGACGTCGTATTTCCTAATAATATTTTAATTCAATAAATGATGATTATTCGCACTAGTCAAACTGAACATTCTTTATGCGATGTAATGGAATCCGTGAAGGTGCGTACGCCGGGGTAGTCATGGGTATTGGTGTGCAAACCCGGAGAATATCACATATAGCGTAGACTACCTGGAAAGGTGACCCCATCGTGGCCGACGGATCTCGCTGTGCGCTGTGGATTCATCTCGTTGTACCACGATGCGATCGACCATAAAAATTGTTGGAAAAGCATTACAGAACGGGTGGAAGTCAAGATAAACTGGACATATGCTAAACTGGGTTACTTTATGATCGGATTACACTTCAAAAATAATATACATTGGTTCGTAGGTTACAAAGCGCGTGATTTTCATGGTCACGTTCGTGATGTCGTAAAGGCTTTTCTTGTACTCATCCTTCCCAGTGAAGGTGCGCTGATATAAACAGCACAATTCCGCTGCTTCCTTTCTGTAGTGTGGCGCCCATTTTGTATTGGAGGCGCGCGATATTTCATGGGCGCTGCGCCTCTCGCTTTATTTCCTCCCTCTGTACAGCACAGACGAACAAATTGTGACCGTTGTATCGAGATGCGACCCTGAAGTTTGAATGCCTCATTGCTCTGCATCTCTCCGCTAACGCAAGATGCTTGGTTCGAGCGAGTAAAAGACGAGAGAGATAAAGAAGCACATGTGCAGTTCTCGTAATGCGCTGACCACTACATAAGACGTGTCTAGGGCGCTGATTTTACCTGGAACAATGCTGGCAGCCGCGGTCTTCGGTCTGCTACTACTGTATACTTTTCTATTTTACCGCAAGGTCTCTCGATATCCGAAGGGCCCGCTACCGTTGCCGATCATTGGGAATCTTCATCAGGTAATAATACAAAATTTTGATCAATTTTTTATAGTGGAAAGTAAGTTTGAATACGACTTGGATGCGTTGAGCCTGATGACTTATCTTAGATTGTGACATTTTAGATCCGCCTTCACGACCTGCACAAGTACCTTCACACTCTGGGAAAGAAGTACGGGCACTGCTACACACTCTTCCTCCCTTACCCCATCGTCGTGTTCACGGACTACGCCCACATCAAGGGGGCACTCGTGGATAATGGTATTGTCGGCAGAGTAAACGTTCCGGACAATACGCTCATCGCCCTACGATCTCTCTCCACAGTTCTCTCGTTGTCGGACGGTTAGAGAAACGAGAGAACAGTGGAGAGAGATCTTAGGGCAACGAGCGTATTGTCCGGAACGTTTATTCCGCCGACAACAGCTTATTCTCCAACTCTTTCCGTTCCTTAGCAGTAGTGAGTGATTTCAGGCAAAGAATCACTCCAAGTCGGTGAACCTGATGAAGAATCTTTACCTATTTGCAGGCGAGCACTTCATCGCTCGTTCTCAACGCCCGCCAGAGACACTGCTACAGAGGCACCTGCAGACAGGCGTTCTGGGATCCGACGGAGAGGTTTCGACTCTATCTTCACAAAGGCTGACACATTTCAGGTGTGGCGCGAGCAGCGACGAGCTTCCCTGCGCATATTCCGCGAGTTCGGCATGGGCAAGAGTCTCATGGAGGAGCAGGTTGTTTATTTTCAAGAACCCGGGGCGTTCTAATTCCCACGCTATCGTGGGAACATTCTGCTATTGATCTACCGCAGTGATCCTACCAGTATGGTCCAGAAATACTCAAAAACCCCTACGCGAGCCGTTTCAAAGCCAACTGGTCATAAAAACGGCAGTAGATCAATAGCAGTAATTTCCTACGCTATCGTGGGAATTAGTACGCTTTGGGTTCTTCACATCAATATGATTCTTTTATTGTTATTGGTATCGAGTGAAGATTTTTTGTCTTTTAGATTCGGAATCAGAAACAGATCAGCGGTGTATATGGACATTCAAGGTCAATCGCTCGATCGCCGAGACGATGGAGCTGGTAAAGTCTACAGTGCATGGACAGGCCGTCAACCCCAGCATGTTCATCCAGGTATAGAGGCATTGGTAATCTTCCTTAAACGTTGAAGCAGCTGTGCGTGGGCAACGTCATCAACGAGACGCTGTTCGGGTACCACTTCAAGTACGGTGATTGCGGTGTCTTCGAAGAGTTCGTGAAGCGCGTCAACGCCTTCCTCATTATGACGAGGGTTTCTTTCTTCGTAGACGAATAAGTTAACGGGAAGCTTAGGCCAACAAGTACGCTGCACTGATCGGCGGATGGCCGTGGCTCAAGTACATACCGATTATTCGTCGCCTTGGACATGACGTAATCGTTGATAACAGCTCCAAGGTATCCATCGACGAACATCTGGATATCAAACACCACTACGCAGTACATCGACTTCATCGAGTCTGAAGTAGACAAAGCAGCAGCATCATTCGATGCGGATATGGAACCAGTTAACTTCGTGCATGCGTACATGAAAGAAATGAAGAAGAATCCTGCGTTGGAGTCAGTAGTTTCTTTTTCATCCTAATATAAGACCCCTAAATCTAAAATTATCGGCGACTTGGAACAAAAGCCTGTTTTGGGATTTCTGTGTCGGGCGTGCTTGCACTTTACCTCCCGCGTGTCAGATGTTCCCGGGCTATATCTTTTGGCACAGAAATCCTAAAACTTTGGCACAGAAATTCTAAAACTTTGACACAGAAATCCTAAAACTGGCCTTTTTTCCAAATCGCCGATAAATTTAGTTTGGGGCCTCTTATATGGACAATTATCTGCAGCATGAAGAATCTTTATGCTCTCGCTGCCGACTTCTGGTTGGCAGGCATGGAAACGACGAGTACTACGCTGCGAACGGCGCTTCTTTGGCTCATGGCATATCCAGACGTCCAGGTTTCTATTTTTAATTGATTAAAATTAATTAAAATTAAACTAATTAAAATTGAATAAATTTATTCAACCGTGATCTTGCTCAGGATCGCATGAGGTCTGAACTGCTGTCTGCAGTTGGATCAGATCGCATAGTTACCATGGCGGACAAGCCTTCCATGCCCTACTTCACGGCTGCCATCGCGGAGATCCAGCGCTGTACCAACATGGTGCCCTTCATCGGCTCACACAAATGTTGGTATTAGGGTTGTCGAAACGGATAATTCAGACCAGTCTAGAAATGCGGATGTCCGCAGTCGATGGGAGATATCCACATCGTCTGTCTGAATATCCGCGGATATCCAGAAAGTCGATGCGGATATCTCCCATTGACTGCGGATATCCGCTAGACTGGCCTGAACTATCCGCTTCGACAACCCTAGTTGGTATAGAAAAAACAATACGAAATCTTCACCGATATGCTCCTGCCTTTTTAGGAATCCGATACGTTTTGTTCAGGCACTCGCGACAGCGTAGTCTGCGGCAAGACGATTCCCAGCGGAGCAGTGACGATGCCACAGATATACTCGGTGCTCGAAGAAGATTCCGCCTTCGATCGTCCAAATGATTTCCGCCCCGAGCGCTTTCTTCTCGACGATGGCACGACTCCGAACAAGGCTGCGGTTGACCGCCTCATTGCTTTCGGAATGGGGAAAAGGCAATGCGCCGGTGAAGGTGGGGAAATGTTATTTTAAACTATCTTGGAAGTAGCTGATATTCGAAAGTACTGCAAAGATTAAAACGTTACTACAAAGTTACTAAAAAAGAACAATCGAAAGCTACTACATCAGGTCTGGCGCGCATGGAGCTTTTCCTTGTGCTGGCCGCTCTGGTCCAGGCGTATCGCTTCGTTCCCGATTCGGTAGAGGCTGCGCGAGCAGTGCTCGACAATCGCCTCTTCGGTGCAGTCATTGCTCCCCCGCCATACGAATGCCGCCTCGTGCCCGTTTAGTGTATTCTCAATTGTATCGAGATATCGTGATCATAAATGTATGCAGATGATTCAGTACCATATGTACAGTGAGATTAAAGGAGGGCAAACTTTGAAAAATCAGAGTGTAAATGATGCGCGATCATCAGGCATTACAAATTTCAGAAATCGATCGCAGAAGCATCTGAAAGTCTGAAAGTTCGTAGAGACCGATACCACATTGATTTATCATGGTAAAGCGTTTCTTTCGAGTGTCCCTTTATCCTCGCAATTCAAAATCGATGTCAATGATGCCGGGATAAAACATCATCTCCGTAGTTGTTGCAATGTAACGACTCTTATGTTATGTCATAAGAAAAGGTATGTATGCGAAGCATTTACAACGTTCAGAAATTATCTGGGTGTAAGGCCTGCATGAACATTGATCCTCGCTTTGTGTGCTGACAATCAACTCGACACAAAATAGTACCATCTTATGGCAACCAGTGAGAGTTTGCGAGCAGAGAAAGAGATGGAGTTGATTGATCGAGTGCACATCGCCCTAATGTTCCCTTGTTGCTCTTGGCGCTGTGATTTCTAGCAACTTATGTGAGTGAATGCTCCTCGTTTATGTATGCGTTGTCTTTTGCCTGAATATCAGAATTTGGCGGGAATTCAAACGTTCTTTTCAAAACTTTCTTGGCAGGGACCCATTAACCATGCGCTGCCGTGTTTGTGGCCGCTCCGCAGAGGGATCCCTCCGCTACGGAATCAATGCATGCCGTGCTTGCTCCATCTTCTTCCGACGCGCAGTTCGTTTGGGTCCTACTGATGAGGCGAAGTGTGGAGGCGACTGCCACGGATCACGTGGGTTGATTTTTGCTCTTCTCCTTCATACACTGCAAAAACACAGCTCTCCGATTCGACTGCTCTTTCTCCATTGAAAAGTGTTTTCCTTTCGTCGTCAGCCTGATGAGAGTTAGTAATCCTTTAGAACTGTCATAATGTCTAATGACTAGAGACCTCGAATCGCCTTTTCGATCGCCTGTCAGGAGAGCGTAATTGAAAGCATGCTAGTAGCCAAATATGCTTAATAATTTTTCATGAATTTGCTCATACGATGTTATCGGCGCGCCGAACTCGTCTTCACTTCGCACTTCGGTACAAAATTTATCGTTCAAAATGCGGCTCCATGAGATCGTACAGTGATAAGCTTTAAATTGTCAAAGAGTATAAAAACAAGGGATCGCTCAGAACGAAGAATCGTGGCTGTCGGTGTAGCTGAGTACGAGGCTCGTAGGGGCACGTGCGTATGCTTCCCACAGTTCCTTTCCCTTTATTGAGAGTTGATCCCTTCCCTCTTCCCTCCCTCCAATGTTAAAGGCAGCGGAAGTGGCTGGCCTCTCTATGTTGGAAGTACAGCTTTATTGTACCTCAAACTTGGGTAATTAAACCGATATAACAACGCGAACGATACAAACGGGAAGATGGAATGGAAGGAAGGCGGCCATCTTTATAGTGCCGTTTGTTGTGGTTGAACGGGGAGAAGAATCTGTACAGATGTTGTGACGGGGAAAGGCAACGGCGAAGGGGGAAAAAGGCAATGACGGAAGGCAGATAAATGACATACATGCCTTTAGGCACACTCTCTTTATCGACAAAGCGATATTCAACAGATAAAAGAGCTACTGGCCACCACCAAGCATGTACATATAAACCTCTATGCATATCTCCTCCTCGAAGAGGTAGAGTGAATTGACCGTGTCACCGTCCTGGATGGGTCGTCCATCGAGCAGGAATCCCTTCAGCTCCGTGTATTTCTCTTTCACCTTGTTCATCTTCGTCGTGGCCTTGACACCGAAACGGGTCATCTTTGCCTCCTTCAAAAGAATAGGTTTAAATTTGTTAAAAAATAAATAATCAATATAAAATACAAGAAAACCAACCTACGGGGCCCGTGATCTTCAGCAGGACGTAATCGGTCTTGACCTCGGCAGTCATTGTTTCTGCAAGCAGGACACGTTGTGTTTTGATCAAAGAATTGGACTGTGGGAACGAGAATTCGGTCGGCGGTTTTTTCATGGGGATATCGATGTTTCTGACAAGAATATTAATGCTGAGTCCGTTTTGCTTCTGGTGAAGGGTGACCATACCTTGTACGCATCGCTCTTTCTTGCCTCTTCCAGCTGCGTTCGTTATAAGTTTAGCTACTGCGATGTTCCAGCCTGAACAAAAGATTAGGAATGTAACAATTTAATAGCGAGCGTATCAGTAAACGTGACTCTCCAGGTGTAAATGAACGCTAGTCAAAGTAAGCTGCTCATCACTTCAAACCCCTCCTTCTCAAACAGGTAGGTGTGAATTGGGAAATTTTCAATCAAAAATGTACCTTATATAAAGTTCATTCTTGACAGCTTGCTAGTGAATGGGATGTGTAGGATCCCTGAATGAGTGTGTTATTAGTGCCACTGAATTAACTAAAAAAAATTTATTATGTGTGAGCTGTAAAAAAAGAGCAAAAAGGATCAAGACAGAGCGAATGGAATACTCTCTTGCTTGCTTGGCGAATCCCGCAAGTTAGTTTTCGCGCGGGCGCCCTATTCCACGGATATGGGCCTATATTGCGGACGAGATGCGAAGTTTTTTTTTTGATTTGCCATTGCAAACACTTGTTCAGCCAGGAATGCTTTACTACCAGTTGGACTATCGAATTATTTCAGAATTCATTTATCAGTTAACACACGAAATAAAAAGCGATAGTCGTGTATTCGGCATTCAAATGAACATTGCTTTCTATTAAATATTCATGCAAGTTTCCAAGATGGAGTACAAATAAACTATGATGGCAGTTTCAAGTTCTCTATTCTTAGCACCTAGGCGCGAAAACAATATCCAGTAGTCCGACGACGAGAGAACTCTATTTTCAGTGGAGAGGGAACGGATGGAACACGAATTTAGACGCGTTTGGTTCGCCGATAATATCGCAATCGTTGGTGCAACGAGACAAATCGCATGATTTCCATTGCAGGCATCCGATTGTGTAGGAGCTGCCGCTACTCCAAGTGCTTGCTGGAAGGAATGTCCCCTGAAAGTGAGCCGCTCAAATTTTGAGCTATAATCTTTTAAGATGTCCGTATCGTGTCCCCGAGCAGATTGGAAACAATTCCTTCAACCACAAGCCAACCGTTGATACTCGAAGATTTCCCGCTACTTGCGAGAATCCTGGACAGTCACGGGCGGGTTGGGGCGATTTAAGCGGGATAAATTAGTTCTCTCAGAAAAATGACCACCCAGCGTCGCTTTTCGGAGTTCGCCGTGTGTCCATCAAAAGATATTCTATCGCCGTCGGCTGAGGATAACGACGAGGTGAATCAAAAGTAGGACGCCCTCCAGTTTTTTGCTATGTTCAGCTCCGTCTCGTCGACTTGGAATCGTTCAAGACCATCACCCAGGCTTCGATTGGCATCGTCGCAGAATTTTGTGCCGCCGCCTTTGATCAATTTACTTCCTTGACAAATGATTCCAAGGTGGGGTTCACTAAATCTTCGATAATCAGCTGGTTCAGGTTAAATTCCTGCGGACATTCATGACCATATTTCGACACGTGGAGTGTACAATATTATCCGCTCGGCGTTTCCCGGACGAGCCCAGTAAAAGGTGCATCGTTTGACGATTCGAATATATTGAATCCCTCTAGGAGCATCAGCATCACGATGTATTACGAGGCGCAAACGCAGCCTCCGAAGTATGAAAACTACGAAACTGCGCAGGCCATGGAGACGATACACAAGTAAGTCATGAAAGAATGAAAAAACAGCTTCGTAAGCTGATAAAAGTGATAAAGTGGCACCGTTTCGCCTTTTCCGGGCCCGAAATTTCATACACTTCGTTTCTGGAATGGAGCTCGAAGTTCAGATTGGCGAATGCCGCGTTGGCAGGCGTCCCAAATGCCATGATCAAAAAGCTTGCTGTAGATGTTAATATCGACGACGTAGAGTTCGCAGCTCTACTCGGCTTGATCTTCTGGTTTCCGAGTTCGTTTCACTCATTGCGATTAAAAGTTCATTTCTAGAAGATTACCCTCTCGCTGAGACGGAACACACCGTAACCAAGGCCGCGTATTCTGCCATTTTTGATGAACTGGATCGCTATACACGGTGCGTAACTCACGGTTTTTAACTATAGCTCCTTTTTAGGACTCGGAATAATTCTTCATCTCGCATGGCACAAATTATGATGTTCCTCATGAAGATGCAGGTTTCGCCCCAAGGCATGCTTAATTTTACGGAATTTCTTGTAGGAGACGCTGCATGGCACAACGGAGATTCTCAACCTTTTTCGTGTTTTCGATGCATTCGACAAAGACAGCGCCCTCTACAGCCTACTCGAGGGATAGCAGTGCAATGAATTTTTCATCGCTCTGATAGGGCGTATAAAATTCTTTGTTGCATGCTTCTCTTACTAAAGCACCTAGCGCACATGCAATTCAGAAAAATAGCCGATCGATAAATTGCCAAAACACCATTTTTTCTAATTCAACCTGGCCAAAACGTCATGTTCTTTTCAGCATCGAATAGAATATTTCAAAGTATCTTGTAGAATACAGTTTGCTGTAAGGACCATGATTGGAATAGTGCCCTTGTCACCCATCGAGGAGTAACATGGTCTGGATTCCGATTTTCGCCGGCAAAAATCCCTGATGGTTTGTTCGAGAAATATCTCGGAAGGGCCGTTAATACTGTTGGTTCCTGTTGCGTTCGAAATTGTGCCCTTCTGACAGTTCTCATGGCCATAAACGTAGAGAGCCGCTAATATGGCCTCGCACTGTACTATGGTCTCACTCTCCCTCTCTTCGTGGATGCCTCTGGACTTGCCCCTCACAATTCTCTCCCGCCTAAACCAAGATGCACCCAAGAAGTACTCACTTCTTCAGTCTGTCTCTCTACCAGCTCACTTCAGAGTGGTCTCTTTTTCTTCCATGCGCCGCCCGGATATATTCAAGCCGTCGTTGTGTCTTTATTGCTTTAAAAAGGATACTTTGTATTCCTATATATCCGAAGTCTTTCGCTTCCATTCCGTTCTTGATTAATTTTTTTCTATAAATAAAAATCTATTTACAGAGGACCCTTACATGGTCCACAGCAAGCAGCGGATAATCACGATTCGAGCGATCAGACAATAAGGAGAAAACGTAAGAATCCCCACGCCATATTATCCACTACATAAATAAAAATTGCGTTGTTGGCAGTGACTTCTTTTGACATAATATTTAGTACTTGTCACGTCAATAACAATAAAAAATAGAATGGGTTTCATGTGGGGGTGGAAAGAAACGCTTCGGGAGAAAGGAGAAGACTATTTTTTTGAATTCGTAAGCTGTTCTCTCATTATAGAGCAATCCGATCGCGCTAACTTTTCGTGAAGAAACTCAACTCTGAAAAATCATATGAGAGTCCATCTCGGTGCGCTGAGTGTTTCACACCATTTGCATAGAACTATCGACTTAAGGTGAGACAATTCTCAATCATCAGAGAATCGAAAATTATTTCAAGGTGCATACGGGAGAAGCATACGGGACAAAGCGCAAGAATAAATTCCGTGGCATATCATCTCTTCAATGTTAGTGACCAGGGAAAAGTGGATGCGTACCAAGTGGGGGAAAAATGAAATTCAAGGAAAATTGGATAAGGCATTCATAGCTCGAATTTGATTGTATTAAAAGAACGCACATTCACAGGTGACCATGCAGCCGGTCCGATACAATAAATGTCCGAAGATGGCATTTCTTCTCTAAAGGTTAGTGACCTCCGATTCCTGATTGTGGAGAATCTATTTTTTCATTCAGAGACACTACAACTCTCATGTCAATGGGTTGATTGCGAGATGACTCAAGCAAGACTATCCCGTCCAATCCATCAACGCTTTCTCTACTTTTTTAGTTTCTTCTTCTTCTCTATTCAGTTAGAAATATTTTATTTGTTCAGACATACGTATCTTGGCTAAATAAAAACGTGCAAGGTATTCCTCAATCAGCCAGCCATATGCGCAAGCCAGAGTTCTTCTCATTTCCCGGTTACAGTCATTGACAATTTCGCGGAATCTTATAACTTTTCGAAATGCAGACTTGATTGAATCCCTGGTCGGTCAGTTTCAACCGCTTCGATACTCTCATGAGTACAAACGAGCGGTTGCATGAGATTTGTACGAGTATGTACATATTACCTGACGACGTGCTTATTTAGCTTGAATTTTTCAAAAGCTTATGGACGACTTGATCTATTGGATGTTGAATCTGTTCTCATTCTCATTCCCTTCTCCACTGACCGCTGTTGTTAGGCAGTCTCGAATTGCTGTCTTTCAATTTGGAAGAGAAGACCACAGTGGTGGTTTGATTATACATACAGCAACCCACTCAACCAGAAAACATTCCATGCAATCAAAACATCCCAAAGTCTACATTTGCGGAAACCCGTTGTTGTGGGGAGGAGAGCACGCCATCCAAATCAACTTTTGCTATTTCCACTTTGCAAAAGAGTCTGTCATCCGCAGGATTCGAACCTGCGCCCTCCGAAGAGGACTGCGACCTGAACGCAGCGCCTTAGACCGCTCGGCCAGAATGACATGGTGCTCATGGCGCGAGTGAATCTATTCGTTCCCAGAGGAGGAGAGCATCGGTGGCTCATCGGAGAATAGAGATGCAGTTTTTGCATGCTGTGCTCGACTTGAACTCTTGTTGCCCTCTTGAATAATAAAAAAATTATAATTCCAGATACATGAAAATTGAAAGGGAAGACAACTAATACTTCAATTTTTACAACAAAAAATACGCGAAAGATGTAGTGTAGAATAGTGATTTTTACGCAGAATGCGCTTGGGCTAAATGTCTTCGGTGCTTGAAAGGGTAGCGAAGCGACAAATATAATGGTATGTGAGTGCTAAAATAAGATCAACGGGTGGTCCCTCGAGAAGCTTCCGAAGAAAACACGGATGCGACGTTCTGGGGTCTGCATTGGAGGCTCTTGAAAGCTTGATGCTCATCAGACGAACCCATAGTAAATCACCGGAGTTGGAGCACATGACTTGAGGACTCCGCGGGGAATCACCGATCGTACAAATGCAAGAAGACCCTGATGCAACGGGATTAAATAGAACAGGACCAAAGGAACGGCCATGTTTCGAACCAGGGACTGTTCGAAGAGCTCTACCACCGAGCTTCAAACGCCTACTTATGAGCCTCAATAGTAATAATGAGCTAATAATTTGCTTTGAATTTGCACTACTCGAATTGAAAGGCGACATCGATGTCGACGACGATGGTCTTTTATATCGTCTCACCCTTCGATACGGCTTCACGCTAATTATGGTGGACAGCGAAATGAACGCCGAATGAAAAGGAACCATAGCAGAGATGACGAACCCGGGCCCTATAAAGACTTAGCTCTCTTCACTTGGGGACTTCACAATTCGTCGACATAGATCCAACTCCGCTCCAGAAGGTGAACAGAAACACAGCTGGTCCGACTAGGAAGATCTGAAATGCCTCTTATAACCGTGAGCATAAATATGGCGCATACCATGGAAATGGCTGATTGTATTAGCAAATGAACGAAATATGCCACGTGAAGCCTCCGCGTTGCTACACTCATGATCCCGCGCTGCTCGTAGAACTTCCTTCAAATTAGGAAAGACAGTAATTTGCTTGACATGATGCGTCTATTATTTTTTCCGCAGAAAGAACAATTGCTCGCCCTACTAAATTATACGCAATATCGGCTACTTTCATTATGGAAATCCAGGCCTCACTAATTGTAAGTCCAAAGTGCAACCTGGATCTGATTTGAAAGTACGTTAGCCACAATTTCACAATCTTGCACGTACTCCTTCTTTAAATAAGGGGTAGGAGGAACTACACTTGCATTTGGGCAATTGGGGACAAAATGCACTTTGGCCTGTGTCTGGTTGCACTTTGGCCTGTGTCCGATCTGGATTTCCATAATGACCATAATCTGAAATGTTGACCTTCTCTTTCTTTAATTACACCGACAAAATATGCCCTGCAAAGAATACGAACCAAAATGACCATATGACGAAGACGCCGCCCTCGCAGCCAGCGATGAAAATATGTACACAGGCCACCAGGAGAATGAGTTTGTACCCTAAAATATAGACTGATGACGCTCATGATCAAATAATCAGTGGTACCAGGGTTTAGTTCCGCCGAAACGATATGGAACGATTGGTGCTCGTCAAAGACTGGTAGTAGTAATGGATAGTTATCGGAGATATAATGCCGCATCGCCTCTCGACTCGCGGGGTACCAGAGGTAAAAGTAGATTAGCAAAGAAATATACGCCGCTATGCGATGAGCCGCGATGATTAGCTTCTGAAATTTATTGCTTCCTCTATCTCTCCGTCTCTTCCTACCCAGTGTCGGGCATAGAACGAAGTAGGGTGAAAGGTGAGGAACAGCGTGCGAACGCGGTATAAGAAGCCGTCAAAAATGCCCAGCATCGCACTTGTTGCAAAGAACATTCGGAGGCCCTTGAAGGTTTCTGGTAATTCTGAGGGATGTAGATTTTAGCGTTCCGAAGCATGCCCTAATCAATAACATTTGGCTCATCTCCATTTGTTTCCAACGAGAGAATAAAGAACTTCACGAACGAATAGTCTCCAAACTTGAGTGAAAGTATTGTTATAATTCTCATGCTGTACCATTTCCCAGTGACAGCTAAGCGATATCCGCTCCTCGATGGAGTAGACAGCAGATATTGGGCTGCAGCTCATGCTGTGCCATGCAAGAGGTGGCATATCGATCAGAAAGGACGAGAGCTGGAAGAAAAGGTCATATTTATAATATGCATGCAAATATCCAAATATATTGCTAAACATCCGAAACATAATTCTCTTGGACAATTAACACAAAAGACGGGCACAATGGTTGCCCGACGATTTTTTACCACAATTTCCAGGACAACGAATCGGTAGTTGTTCATGGTCTTCGGCGAGAATTGCAGAATTGCAAACGTGGTAATTGCAACGAGATGGATATTCGTGCATCCGACTGCATTTAAAAGACTGAAACTTTTCTTTATTTTAAAAATCACAGCAAACTCACTAAACAAGTGGCTTCTCAAGGTCCGTGTTAATGGAAAAGGATTGCCATTCGTTCTGCAGGTCGGCCATTCGAGGCGGAAGTACTAGAATGGATTCAGCTACCAAGAGAGCAAGTAGTGTGCAACCCAAAGACTAGAGCTAAAGAAGCTTGTCGTCAGTTAATGTATACGACTACAATTCTCTTCCTTCACCCGTTTGTACTTGAGAGAGAGTGGAATCGGACAAAATTGACCAACCTGGAAATCAATCAAGTCTGCATGAAATGATAGAGCTCATGGTTTAGCTAAATCGCATATGCCAGATTTAATGAAATCGTCCACAAGTTTAGAGGTATCATTGGAGTAGGTAAGGATGAAAAGGAGATGGGGACGTGGAATAGATGGGATTCGGAGATTCAGAACTGAGCTGCTCGCATGAGCGGGTGAGCACCTTATTTTGAAACCGAATTTTTTTTAGGGTGGGTAACACTGATACAAAAAATAACCAACTAGATTGTTAGGTTTTTATGCGGGGGAGTCGTCCTTGTCGTCTCCTCGCTCGTTTTTCAATCCTGGAGCTATTGTCGTATACCCGGAGCTTTCTTATTCACAGGCCCGGACAACACCATTTAGGAACTGCACGTACCCTTAACGAAGGAGTCGGAACAAAACAGCTGGGAAAATAGTGGAAAAACCGGTATGAAGTGGCACACTGTTTTCCATCGTCTAGACTGCATTTCACCTCTGATCGTATTGCGAAGAGATGGAATTGGAGACGCAGCCTGCGTGAGTTCTACCAGAAGGTGAGTCATAAATGTAGTTCCTACTTCTACCTTGTCTAATACTGTTTCACGACCTTGTCTAATACTATCTCATGGTCTGGTGCATCGCACTGATCATGATCCTAGATGAAAAGTGCGATCAGTCCGTCGTCGGTCATGTCCTTGCGTGTGATTTCATCATGGGGACTTAAGATGTTTCCAGGTTTGCCTCTGATGTGAGTTTCGTATTGTCGGCGGAATGAACGTTACGGACAATATGTTCATCGCTCTTCGATCTCTCTTTACTGTACTCTCGTTTTCGGGCGGTTAGAGAAACTAGAGAACAGTGGAAAGGGAGATCAGCGTATTGTTCGGAATGTTCTTTCCGCCGACAATGCGTCGCCATTTCTTCATGAGCACTCCTGTCAATTAGAATTTCCCGACTTAGAACTAGCGGGGCCATGAACGAACGCCTCCAAGTCGACCTTGAGTATCGGAGGCTACATTTACCACGCAGTAAAGTACGTGAGTGGTGAGGGCGGAAGTTGGGGAAAAGTGTAGTGCAAATTGCCACCTCCACCTCGCACTGACTCGATCGGCGCCCTGTCTATCCTATTTGGACTTCCCCTCGCGAGCTAAAACGTTGTACGAGATTTGTAGTCGTATACATTAGGCTGATGACAAGCTGTACCTTTGGTTTGCAGTCACGCAACTGTACAGTTCAGTCGCAGGGCATGCCCGACCTTCTGACGGAATGGAGATCCTTTTCGATCAACCGTGTCTTTGAGGAACCGTTTATATAGTGAGTTTTTTTAAAATGAAATTACCTTCTTGAGGAGATTTTCAGCCTTGTTAATGTCATTGGATACACGAATATCGTCCTGACCGCTATTGCAACGTTTGCAATACTGCAATATACTCCGAAGACCATGAACAACTACCGATTCGTTGTGCTGGCAATTGTGGTAATTTTTGTCTGGCTATCTTTGCCCGCCCTCAAGTGATGGCCATGCAAATTACAATATGTACTATATATCATGTATATACATATCTTGGCATTACGATATGTATCCTTATTTCAGATCTCGTGTTTTCTGATTGATATGCCTTCCCTTGCCTGGCACAGCATAATGTGCACTCCAATATCAGCCGTCTACTCCATCGGGGAGCGCGTTTCGCTCAGCTGCTACTGGTTAATGGTACGGTTCAGAAATATATAATAGGTCCAACTATCTAAACCTTCCGCAGACTGGCTCTTTTATTGTTGGCGGCACAAATGATTAGGTTGTAATGTTCATCACCCACTGATACCATTTTATCTGAATATTTTAGAGCTGCCGAATAGTATTTGTGACCACTGCTCTGCTGGGCATTTTCGACGGTTTCTACTTCCGCTTTCGCACGCTGTTCCTCTCTTTTTATCCTTCGTCGATCTATTCCCGACTTTGGGTAAGGAGAAATGGAGAGCTCGAGCATGCACTAAATTCAGAAGATAGTCGTTGCTGGGCACCACATCGCGGCATTAATATCTTTGCTTTTCTACTTTTATGTCTGGTATCCGGCGAGTCGAGAGGCAATGCGACGGCATCTCTCCGACAATTATCCATTACTCCTACGAGTCTTTGATGAGCACCAATCATTTCATATTGTTGCTCCGGATCTCAACCCAGGTTCCTGGTGTTAATTTCATCCAGAACTTCAGCCATTACTTCAGGGTACAAACTCATTCTCCTGGCCGCGGTTATACGCATTGGCATCGGTACGTGCGAGTGCGCTGCGTTCGTGGTTTGGTCATTCTGGTTAGTTTTGTGCGGTAATGCATTCATTTCGATTGAGCATCGTGACAAGGAATCTCCTGTCTGTCCTTCATTACAGGATTTTCCGCGAGCAGCGCGGGAACATGAGTGCATCGACACGGAAGCTCCACGTGGCGTATTTCGTTCATCTCCTAATACAATCAGCAATTTCAGTGGCAAGCACTAGCACTATGCTCATGGCTATCAGATTCTTGTTTCAGATCTTCCTTGCCGGGCCAGCGATGATCCTGTTCACTTTCTGGACCGGATTTGGATCGATGTCGACGAATTGTGAAGTATACTACGATACGAAAGATAATTCTTTACAGGGCCCGGATTTGTCTTATCCGCTATGGTCCCTTTCCATTCGACGTTCATTTCGCTGTCTACCATCATTTCCGTGAAGCCGTATCGGCGGGTGAGCGAACTTCCAAGGAAACCGTAGATAACGACATCATGAGAAAAAAGTTCGAGGCATGTCTAGAGTTGCATTGAGTGTGAGAAGTATGGTACTATCGGTCCTCAGCTAACTTCCAAACCATCAGGGTCTTCTCGCCGTAGCACAATCGGCGATACCCAGCTCCGTTCTGAAGAGATTCGGCAACACTCGGGTGAATTACTATGGGTACGTCCGTTAACCGGCTATGCTTCCGAGAGCTTCCATCAGACCCCTGTTCGTCCAGTCCGTATTTTCAACGGATGCTCCTCCAACACGAAGATATAGGATCAAGTGAGTATCTGGCGACGTAGAACGTAGTAGAACAATAGTCAAGCTTCTTATTGTTTTGTTGCCACCGTTACTCCATGCAAACTGCAAAACGCTCTTTTGATTTTTGCTACTGGATAAAATCGTCCACATTTTTTCATCTTAAATAATTCCCCATTAGTTGAACTAGCAATACATTTCTGAAATTTGTTTGCCAGCCGTTTTCTTTCCCATGATGCTTTCATTTTATGGAATTAGAAAGAACAGATACCTATTCTAGTCTCCACTCTGCTTTACTGATTTTTCATTATTTTATTGTCAAAAGAATAAATCCAAATTTAATTGACTCAAGAGTACATCTCGAAAATGCTGTCCAATACTGTTGATTCCTGGTGCGTTCGACATATTTCCATTACTGTCAATTCTCACGGCAATAAAGCGAGAGAGTCGCTAAGATGGCCTCGCAGTATACGCCAAAGCCCCCAACGGACGCCTTTGGAGGTGCCCATCACCTTTCTCTCCCGCCCAAATCAAGATTCCCCCCACACGAATTGTCCACGCCTTCAGTCTTTTCTACCAACACTTGATTGAACGGTGTGGATCTCTCTCATTCTTCTAGGTTCTCTCCGCATCTTCTCTGCCCTTCGATACGGAATATCAGAAGTCTTTTGTCATTTCGACTGTTCTCCTTCGAACCTGTCTCGGTGCTTTTATCTCACGGCAATAAACAGATAGTCGCTAAGATGGCCTTGCACTGGTCGCTAGAGCCCTCTTTCCCTCTCTTTGTGCCTCTGGACGTGCCCAGTACTCATTCCTCCCCTGTTCCCGCCCAAATTACAACGCCCTATAAAAGGGCTCATATCTTCAGTTTGTCATTCTACGAACAGTTAACTTGAGTGGGCGACTTGTCCTCACCATTACTTCTTCATCTTAGTATCGTGATCCTGCTTTATCAATGCCTCTTCATGTTCATCATCCGCAATGTAACTTCCGTGTACGATGCCCTCTTATTGTGCGCTCACTCTACCATCACCTATGGGATGTCAAATTTCAATCATTCAGAGGACTCCTACACAGTCCGCCATACGTCGTCTTCATCACAGCCCAAGAATAATAAGAATCGCCTCGTCTGCGTCTAAGGATCTCGAGGTGGGTTGTAATACACTACAACACAAAAATATACGAGATATTTTAAACAAGAATTCGATCTCGTTTTTGATTCACGGATTCTCGATAACACATTGTTGTGGTCCTATTTGAACTTTTGTCGTGAACCCGAAGCATTCTAATTGCCATAAGAGGCAATATCATTCAAAGTGCTCATTTCAGGATTCGTGCAGCAGACGGCCCTTTGCCCGAAATTGATAACAGCAATCCTCGGTGAATGGGACGTTCTGAAGAGGTTGGTTATCTTTTATTAGCATTACGAGAATGAGAGCTTTTGAATAACGGCACTGAACTCTTCTTTGTGATTATTCCTTTTACAGTAAAGTAGGGTTGGCTGAACGAGTATCGAGTACTCGTTAAAAAACGAGACAGTGACTGTCAGAGTCTCGAATACTCGAAAGGATTCCGACTACTCGAAATCAAACGAGTACTCGAAAAGATTTCCATGGTCAGACGGCCACTGTTTACATGGAATGGCCTGATTCCTTCGCCTATTTGCAGTCAAATTTCATTTCGAGTACTCGAAATCTTTTCGAGTACTCGTTTGCCGATAGTCACTGTCTCGTTTCAATCGAGTACTCAAAATATAGGTCTCGTTCGGCCAACCCTGCAGTAAAGCTGCTTGTGGAGTGTGGCAGTGGCTCCTTCGGAACTGTCCACCGTGGAAGGGATCCCAGCATACGCCTTGTCGACGTCAAATTTCCAGTCTGCGCACCCCATAAGCTGGAGTGGTCAGTTTCCTGTTTCTGTACAGCCAGAAAATTAATATACAGCTATCAAGAAATGAGAGATAATGAAAGAAATTATTTTGAAAAACATGTGCTCGCGGACCCGTGAACATCAAAATGGGTTATAGAATAGTGTCAATACCCTATTTATCATTTCGAGTTCTGAGGAATTATTTCCTTTTCAAAGCTTTTCTGCATCGTATTGCAACACGATCTCATCCAAGCACAACTGATCATTGCAGCATGTCGTGTTTCATTTGCGAATCGAGTGCCGCAGACACCTCGAGAAGAACTACTGCGATGATTTCAACTTCTCTGCTTACGGACCCATGGCGAAGACATACAAGGTACCTCTTTATTTCTCCAATCCTCTCCGAGCCTTCGCACTTCGCAAACTTTTGATCTACGACCTGAAACCCCGTTTACTCGCTATTGGCCATGAAAGTAGGCATTTATAAGGTAGATCAAATGCGATTGCAGTCCGTCATTGGGGGTTGTCCGGGCGAGGGAATATTTTGGGATCTTTACAATAATAAATGATGAAAATTACAGCTCAAATTTCCGTTCGGAGGAGCGCTTACCTTCCACTTCTCCACCAAAAAGTCCAACAGCATGAACGAGCAGAACGTGGTGAGCTTTGGATATCAGCTCTTCGAGTCCATGAAATAAGCGACTATTATGGTAGACGCATGAATTTACAATATTGACAAAGTAGCCGAGCCGGACATGTTAGTTGAATTGGGACATGCGATTGAAGATCGAACAAGATTTGGGCAAATGCTTTGTTCAGGCACGTTCGCGCATACCACCCCTCCCTTCGCAAGCTTCTGCAATCTCGATCGCATTGTGAGTGAAACCCATTGCGTTACCCCCATTATTCACTCATCCTCCCTCAGAAATAAATGTTGAGCTGCCTATCAGGCATATCACGTAGTGTGACGACCACAGTGACATGACGTCTGACCATTCAGCCGACTGAAGCTGAGCACGACTCGGGAGACGTGTCCGCACTGGTCAATCGTTTCAACGCGGCCGTCGATACGTTCCTGTCACAGGTAGGCATCTTTGGGCGTCAGAAATCTTGTGATGTTGAGCCAATGGGGAACACATTTCAGATCAGATTTAGAGATATCATTTCAGACGTACGTCTCTGTTAATGCGAAGCAAGTGGATCAATTCCTCGAGAAAGTCTGCTCCAGCTGGCTGCCATTCGATTAACTATAGCTTAACGTAACTCTTGTAAATATTGAGCCATTCGAACTTGGCTACAACAAAAATTTAACAGCATTGCTCTAATGGAAAACTTTTGAAGTATGGTTGTATGGTTGATAAACTGCTTTAACTATAAAATGAACTTTGTTAATCTTGAAGCAGCTATTGATACGAGTTAATTTGTATCGCTGATGACCTCTCACCAGAGAATGGTTTTGTCCGTAGACTGCAAAGATTTGAGTCGTTAATAGCTAATTGTGAGATTCATCATGCTGCAGAGACCTCTGGACGACATTCGTTGTCCAAGCTCAACTTTATGAAGATCGGCGAATCTCTCAACTGGTTGGCTACATGAAATGGAAGCTGAATGAGTCTCCGTTATCTCTGCTCGACTTTCGCTCACGACTGAGAGTTCCCGGCCGCGAAGAATATGAACGACAATCCACATTCCATGACCCTTACATTAAGGTTTGCAGGTTCACCAACTATCTATCGATTCGAGCAGCAATTTTCGTTAATAATTCATTCATGAATTCGTCGAAACCGTGATAAACGCGCATAACTTCACTGTGCAGGCCCCCACCCCTTCTCGGGGTATCTCCTTTTCACCCGAAGCAACAAGACATAATTTAGCAGAAATTTGCAATTTGAATCTCATCGATCGATCCGAGCTTGAAGTCGCAGATAACTTCGCGCAATATTGAGAGGTCCGCGGTTATTGGAAACTGTCAGTTCTATAGTAGCTGAATACGATGAGCAACGCCAAGCTGATGGCCTCTGGAGATATCTGGACGAATTTCGTTCCCGATGCGGCGATGGTCGCAGCGACGTCTTCGATCACTTCACTCGAGCCCGTTGAGGGAATTTCCTTTCAGGATCGACTGACATCGGTAATCAAGCTATTCGTTCTTGATGTCTATATTTACCGAATACATCAATTGTGTATCGCTGCATTCATAATAAAAAATAATGAACAGAAATTTCTAGATTCGCCTTATCGCCGCTAATCTCGTCCGCGGTCGCATCTACTCCTGGAGAGGAGCAATTGAATCTGTAATGTCGCGTGAGTGTGGTTGCGCTGAATGGGGAAAGGTAGGAGCTCGTGGATCCTGCTTTGCTCATTCTTCCATTGAAGCTTGGGTATCGGAGTATGATTGAAAGACGTCTCATGAACATGGACTACTCGCCTTTCTGCCCAAAGCGAAAGGTTATTTCTCCTGATGAATAGAAATATCCTTTCAGATGCGCTCTCTCAGCCAGATAGCACTCGATGCCGCTTGGTATGCGGCACCTTCCGAACTTCAGGAAATTACCAGACACATGCGTGGAGACAATGCAGACGACATTGAGAAATTCATTGCGGCGGCTTCCGCATTCCAATATGCAAGAGCCACTCGTACTTCGTTCCGACAAAAATTAAACAGCATTGCTCTACTGAAATACGATTTATGGTTGCACTGGTGGTAAACTGTGTTGACGATAAAAGAACCTTGTTAATTTTTAAGCAGCGGTCGATAGTAGTTATGTTTTTGTTGTTGGAGACCTCCAAACTACGGTTCTGTTCGTGGACCGCGAAGAGAGTCGTTCTATTAGCTCGTTGTGATATTCTGCCAGCCCCCGGAGACATCTGGACGACTATCGTTGTCATAGCTCATGACGCGAAGTACTTCATGAAGATCGGCGAAACTCTTCTGCTGGTTGGTTACATTAACGGTAAACTGGATGAGTCTCCGTCGTCTCTACTAACTTGTTATAACAAGCAAAAGCCTGTCTGATTTCTGTCATCACGGAAACTTAAACTAGGCACGGGCCAAAGTGCACTTTTCCTACAAATGCCCCAGCTTACGTTACTGTTGCTGCTATTCCTATTATAAACATCTATATTTTTCTACTTCATGTGCTGAGCACACACGAAGGTATCACGAAGGTAAATGATGTACCTAGTTCGCTTTGCCCTCCTTCTTTCGGAAATGTGCAGATAGATTTATAAAGTGCTGTGCTAAGATTTATGGAACAAACGGATGAATTCTGGGAAGGGTAAGCGGAAGTATAAATACGATAATTTATTGTGGATCTTCCTTGATTCACAAAATATATGGCTTTTTGTGCGTGTATCTTGATAGCGGAAACAGCGAGAGTTATTTTTGCGACAGCCATCTGCTCTGCAAAGATCCGAGACCTGTCGACGATGTGAACGAAGGAAGGCAAAACCAACTACGCCGTTTCCAGAGACTTCTGTGCCAAAGTCAAGCGCTTCGAATCACCAGTAAAATGCGAAGTTCGATGAGGAGGCCGGCAAGAAGACTTTACAATTCCAAATTATAATGTTTATTTCACTACATAATGTTTCTAATTTGCACAATACTTTGATTTTTTTGAAATGCGATCGACTCTGATGAATCTTCCCACATAAACATAGAGAATGTAAAACTGAGCAGCGCCTGTATTAATGTTGTTCAGCAATTCACGGGCGCAACGCTATGTCACGAAGGTATGGGAGATCGTGTAGATCGACGATGAATGAGTGCAATGAGTTCTTGCACCGAGGACACCCTCTCCTCCGTGGCCTTCTGTCGTAGAGCTGAAGGCAGCATCGTGCGCACTACCGATAGAGCTACTTCCATCAGTTGAGGCACCTGAATCATTATATTCTTGCCACCATCATCTTGCGGTCTTTACCTCCAACCACGCGATGTGGAATGTGTTGTAGCGATTGTCGAAACGAACGATCTTGCGCTTATTCGCATCCTGCCAGAACGAAGAACCCTGCGTTAGAACAGTGCGCTTTGATCGATTAAAGAAGGACTGGGAAGAAGTTCTTGGCAGCGTGCCTGCCAGTCTTGATGGGAGTGCATTTGACCAGACGTCGACTTATGGGAAAACACTTCCATACGTCAACGTCTGTTGAAATGCACTCCCATAGAGACTGGCAATTTGCCAAGAAATTATTTTTCCAGTCCATCTTTAAATAGTGTTTACTTGAATAACGGCGATCTCCCTCTGTGCCATGGGATAGACGAAGCCGTGTGACATGTCGATGGCGAAGAAAAGCGACATTGAACTTCCGATTGCCTTCGGCTGCAAAGGGAAGAGGGCGAGGTCTCGATGAACGATTGGGGATGAGTTTGGAAGGGAAGTGAAGGGACGAAACAGCCAGTCGGAAACTACGATGGTGGCGCAGCTAAATAGATGGGATTGATCGAGCACTGTAACGAGTCTTCTGAGACAGCGGAGGAGCGTTTTCGACAACTTGAAAACTTTTGTCTCCGATTTCTCTCAACATTTGACCATCGACTATGGATGCCTCATATATGAGACGTATTTTGACAGAGGGCGATGTGCATACTTTCCGGACCGTTTCTTTCCGCTGGTAAAACTGGAGCTGAGCGGCCAGAACTCACAGGTGCGTCTCCTTGTCAACGATGAAGAACCGGTCAATATACTGATTTGACAGGGAGAAGACGAGGATACGGGCGGATTTTTTTTTCTCGTTTCAAGGTGCTAAACATAGAGACCGCAACGTGATTCACAAAGTTCCACCAAAATGCTTGAACTTAGCCTAATCGTTTAGCCCAAGGCTTGGCATTCATCATGCTTTTTTCCGTTTCTCGATATCTCATTTCTTTGCCGAGATATGACTCGAAAACTAGCGCGCGTCGCGTGAGGGGAGAGGTGCCAAAAGTGGGCCGCGACGCGGCCATTGGGCGCGTTGCGGCTCGCTCGCGGGCGAAAATGACTACCCTTCGCAAAAACGCAAAAAACAGCGCAATGACGCAATGGTCCGGGCTCAAATTTGGGGAGGAGTTAGATTTATGCTTTTGACAAGCAAACAGCATCAGGCAAGCAGATTTAGTTGTCTGTGGAATTAGCCCCACCTCGAATTCCACCAAAAAGTCCGAGTGGGCGGCGAACGTGCCTTCTTTAAAGCGTTATAAAAAGTTGTTTAGCGTGATTTTTGCTTGCATGCCTGATGCTAGATCGATGTAACATTGAATTAGCTACAAAATGAGTGTTTGATCGACTAATTTGGTTCAGTATTCACGCTGTTTTTTGATCGGAACCACTTTTTCGCGTTTTCGTGCTCCCCCCAAAGTGGGCGGAGCTTGCGGCCCCTAGCTAAACATACCGAACTTTTGCTGATCATAAGCGATGAATGGGATAGCGAGCATCTTGGACCAAGTTTTGACGGCTGCTCCCGATTTCATTTCCCAACGGGATAATTGACGTGATCCACAGCTGATATCTGGGTCCGAGATTGGTATCATATTTCCAGGCATGTCGCTCTCCCACACGTAGACAGCGGCGTCGTAGTCTGATTCGTCGACCAGGAAAGCTGGCAGAGAAAAGGAACCAACTTCCCACACAGTGGGGAGTATCCGGAATTTCTAAACGGGGCAGAATATAAAGAGACGACCAAACGGCCTATTGTCAAGAGTCAATTCTAATTTCCCGTTCCGCGACACTGTGTTTATCTCATAGTCCCCTCCTGTATCTCCGGAACTAAATGGGCTACGAAGCTGAAATTTTGCACGCTAGTTGGACCTGGATTCCAACCGTGGCCTGCAAAATTTCAGCTTCATAGCTCTTGTTGTTCCGGAGATACAGGAAGCTGGCATTTTGCCTCCCGATCGATAAGTTAGAATTGCTTGGGCGCTTGACAATACCTTAACCACTGCGATGCCATCGTCCATTCGTATGATACTCCACTCCAGTGTATCGAGACGCCGCGGACGCACCATATGCAGTTCGAGGTCGGAAGATGGTCCACTGCAGGATAAAGGGGTGCGAGGGATCCAAAGGGTAGTCGTCCCCTCGCATCCAGGCTCGAATAGAAAAGTTGCATCGACGCTGGATGGACCGCACCCAGTCAGGAGGCAGATGCGCTGGAAAAAAATAACATGACATTATCAAATTGACATTAGTACCATAATTATCACACAGAATAACCATACTTATATATCATATCAATCCGGTCACAAAAATTGTAATTAGACCTGGAAGAAAACGCGAATTGGGTTTCCAGTGCCGGGTTTGACAGCATCATAGCACACAACGAGATCCCGATCGCCCACTGCGCATCGCACGTTGTTCCGCAATACTTTCAAATCGCATCCTCAATGAGATTAAGCGTGATTACGCAGAGAACGAATGAACTTTCATACCTGGAATGGCGCGGAACTCCGGCATTGTGAGAGGATGGTTTGGGTGGAAGAGGAGTGAGCGACGTTAATTGCTTAACGACGAGCCAACCCATCGCAGTGCCCTTGATCGATACCCCCACTTCCATTTTGAGCAGAGAACGGGGAATGGGGGGTAACTAAGAAACTTTTCGCCACTCAAGCGGTTCATCTATAATAATTACTCAGGTATTAGAAAAGACGTCCGTTTATTCTTCCGTTATTTACATTTTCAAATGAAGCATATTAATTTTATCCGTGATTCAATTGTTATAAAAATTTTAATGAAAATGCAGAGGAATCTATCTTTCTTCAAAATGGCTGCCATGGCAGGATATGGTTTCAAGATACTATCCTTTTGTTCGTCCGAAGTTTATTGTACTCTACCAAGATACGCTCTGTCTGGAATGCTTGTGAAAGCCATGTAACGAAACGAGTATTAAAAATTTCGCGATTTCAGCTATCGCGTGCCTTTTTGGGGGAAGAAGACTCCTCGTAGAGGAGCGATGAAAGCCTTTCCAGGACGAATGACTTCTCGAGTTTCTATCAAAACATGCTAACTTCAGAACATGCTAACTAAATGTTGAAGCCCAACTGCACTGTGGTCGTACACATTGAATCTCGGATGCGTTCTTCTTTTCTCGGGAAGATGACTTCTCGAAGGGGAGCGATGAAGCCGATGATGAAGATGGCGTCGCTGGCGGGGAACAAAGCTGGAAAGATGAGACACTTAAATACTTTGCGGTTCACCAGTGATCATGAGAAGGACGCTGCCGGCTGGACCGTATTCTAGGCGGAAATAAGCTATGATGGATATGAGGAAGAAAGGAAAGTAGGAGAAGATGCAGGGGATAGACGTCTGAACCAGAAGGGCGCGGAAGAGATGGCGCTGCATGGTCTTTGTTCGCTCGCTGCCATTTAAACATGCCGTAATTTTCATTCTCAAATAAAGCGAATTAATTTTATATTGATTAATTTAATCGCTGTAAACAATCTTATTGAGAGTGCTCAGGAATCGATCCTCCTTCAAAATGGCTGCCATCGCGGGAAATGGTTTCTTGATACTATCCTTTTCTTCTTCCGATAGGTTATTGTACTCTACGTAGATACGTTCGTTCTGGAATTCTTGTAAAACCCACTTAATGAAAAGACCCATACAAATTCCGCGATTTCAGCAATCGAGTGCCTCTTTTTGTCCTGGAATAGTTCACGTTCCATTTCCATCACAACTTTCTTATAATGGTGCAGGAATATGTTTGCTTTGGTTCCCAACGCCTCGATCTTCGTTAGTGTATCCATGGCCAATTGCCTGGACTTGTTGCGATATGCTTTCCATTCATCCTTATCTCCATTGTAGGTTTGAACTTGCGTTGCGATATCCTTGTCAATGTCGCTGAGCCCTTGCCAGTATTCCTTCCCTCCTGGCAGTAGCTCAAAAAAGAGCGCAGTTTTCTCCTTCAGGGTCGTCTTGACGACGGGGTTGTTTTCATCGAAAACTTTGCTTGTGAATGGAAACTTGTCCCGGACAACTTGGCGTGAAGTGTCCGAGAGCTTTGCGAAGACCTCACTTCCCCTCAAGATCTGAAGAAGTATTTGTTTTTGCGTAATATAGATAGCTTATTGTTAGGCAATTTTCTGCACATTTTATAAAATACATCGCCTCTTTGTGCTTTCGGTGAAACCGTTCCTTACCACGCTCCTCTCGCGCTCTTTGTTCAATGTTTTTCCACGCATCCCAAACAAGATGGCGAGGTAATCGTTGACGAAGGTCTTGGCATCGTTTGGGAGAGCGTCGATGATCTTTTGCAAATCCTCATGGTACTTCGCGATCCTGTCATGCAGAGTACACGATTCCTTCTTGATCGACTCCATGATCTTAAAGAAGGAGTAGGAGCAACTTGTTTTGGCACCGTGCCAACCACAGTGGAGTGCATTTGACCATACGTCTACGTATTGAAATGCAGACATTTCAATACGTAGACGTATGGGGAAAGTGCACTCACACTGTGGCTACAACATTGCTCCAACTCCTTTTTTTAAGGAAGTAAACTTTTATTATTTCGCTCGCTGTTCTTTTTATCCAAATTGAGAGATCCTCGAATACTACAAAAAAGGCTGCAAAATGTCGGCGGAATAACCTAGTCTCCTCCTCGATGGCCCCATTTGGCTATGATGAAGACACTTCACTCGATAAATGGAAATGAAAAGATATCGGACGACTCCAAGTTTAGGTGAGTTTTAGATCTACGAGGGTAATACTTAAGGAAGTATCTGCCGACCCAATACCTTCGCGTGCGAGCAATAGAGACATAGCGCGCCGTGCACGATCTTCTGCTCCTTATCAGTGAGG
The DNA here is from genome assembly GCA_014805385.1 of Levipalatum texanum. Lineage (NCBI taxonomy): Eukaryota > Metazoa > Nematoda > Chromadorea > Rhabditida > Diplogasteridae > Levipalatum > Levipalatum texanum. Next base: position 36,612 of record JACMIG010000278.1, read on the forward strand.
TTGGCGAGCATCTTAACGAGGTGGTCTTCATCGACGGGAGCACTGGTGCAGATAGTGGCAAGGACTCCGAGGAGAACGAGTCCTCCCACCATGCTTGTTGTATCTTTGGAAGTTTCACTGTCGGGAATGCAGTGTGGAACAGACAGTGGTTTACGAGCTACCACGTCTAGCTGGGAACTTTGTATCAATATTCTCTTGTTGGACATCTTGCATGCACATTACTTTTATGGCGAATTTCGCCGAGAATAACGATTCTGACTGTTCACTCCGTGTATTTTGCTGGCAGGAGGTTAGGGTCATTGGAGAGAGCGGGACAGTTAGTGCCAGATGATTCATTGTAATATGAAATTTTGTAGAGTCTTATGACTAACACAGCGATTGAAGAGCAGACATACGAAACGATTATAGGGGATGGAACCGGTCAATGAAAATGCACCTACAGATCACACTTATCAATTTAATTATCACTGCCAACTAGCGGAGCTACGCTCCACTAGTTGGGGGGGGGCTTCGCCCCCCCAAACCCCCCTAGCGGCTCGCGCGCGGACAGTATATGCGCATTCAGTATACGCGCATTATAG
>JACMIG010000279.1:0-23108 GCA_014805385.1 Levipalatum texanum
TTTAATTACCCCTTTTTCCTATACTAATCTTTTTGTATCTGTTCCCAAGCAAGGGTGAAATGCCCTAACCCCTCCCTCCACTCCCACCTCCCCTCCCTCCCCCTTCCCCTTCCACTCCCCGTTGATAGATGGGCACGAATAACCCATAGAAATTCACGGCGCAGTAATATATCATACAAATACACGAACGACCATTTATCCACAGGAGCAGGCGAGGATCTGAATAGGACCCTCTCCTCTCTCCCCTTTCACTCCTCCCCTCCTTCCTCTCTTCCCCTCCCCTCACCCTCATGCCCGGGAGGTGTCGAATGCGTATGTCGTTAGGGCCTGCTGCATACAAGATGGTGAGGGAGTCTTTGAGCGAGGCCGTGCAGGGGGGAAGGGCAGAGAGGGAGGACCCCTCCGAGGGACGCGAGTTTCTGTGACGGAGAGGGAAGAGGAGGGGAAGGGAGGGTGGGGGAGTACCCGAGGATGGCGGCGAGGTCGTTGTCCCCGTGCCAGTCCTCCTCGTGCCTGCATCCCCCCACGCACTCGTTGGCGAAGAACCCGAGGGGACGGAGGATCCAGGAGAAGCCTGAAGGAGTGGAGGGGAGGAAGGGGAGGAGGGGAGACCGAGGGACGTGAAGTTGATGTAGCGCTGCTTGAGACAGCAAGAGGCTTCGGGGCCAGGGGAGCACGTGGGGAGGGAAGGGTTGAAGTATTCCGAGGTCTGAGGGAGGAGAGGGGAGAAGGAGGGGAGGGGTACCTGGACGAATGTCACCTGCAGGACTGGGAGCTGCCGAAGGACCCGCCGCTCCTTCTTCCATCCACAGCGAGAGTGACTATGTACTCGGACCTGGAGAGGTGGAGGGGGATGGAGGAGGGGAAGAACCTGGAAGACGACGAGGCGGCGATTGGAGGTCGAAGGAACGGCGAGGGCAGAGTCGATGACAGAGGAGACGGGCACGGAGACGATGTCGGCCATGAACGAGGTCACGCTCATCTACGGAGGGACTTCTCCCCTCCAATCTTCCCTCCATTCCCCCTCTAACCTCATGCAACAGTTCCATGCCCTTCTCCTTCCGCACTCGAACGTAGACATCATTGCATCCCTCGGGGAGTCTCAACCTCTCCTCCCCCCCCCCTTCCCTCCCTCGACCCTCACGGTATCTCCAGTTCTGCATTGATGACGGCCCCGATGGCGATGACTTGGAAGTGGAAGTGGTCAGTGGTCACTGAGGAGGTGAAGGGGAGGAGGGAGGGGAGGGGGAAGGGGAGGAGGGAGGGGAGGGGAATATCTACCATCTACTGGGTAGAACGACCGTTTCTGCCTTATACGATCCTCCATCTGAGAAGTGATGAAGGAAGTGGGGAAGGAGGAGGGGAACCTCCTCGTTGAGGGACTCTGGAATCGAATCCGGCCGCCATCCATGAGGGGACATTCCCACGGAGAAGTCCATTCCCGCCATGTCGGTGAAGGGAGTGACCTGGAGGAGTGAAGAGAGGAGAGGAGGGGAAGAGACCTCGAGGAGGGCCGAGGAGAGGAAGAAGAGACTTGCCCAGTTCATCTGCAGTTTCTTGGACAATGAATGAAGAGGAGAGGAGATGCCCCTGTGAGATTGTCCATTGATCATTGTTCATTCTCTTCGTGCAGTCTCTATTCTTTCTTCTGATCTTCTTCTTCCTCTTCTTCTTCTTTTCCTTCCTAATTTCTCCTCCCACGCACTGGATTAACCGGCCTTTGCAGGGAATAATTGGACTGCATAGGTGTAATCCTCTTATCCCGACGTCCCTCCACTTCAACTGGCGGAGGAAGTCAAGACCATCTCATTTTAGACTATGGACAAAACAATTCCGCACTGTGCGCAATGAGGAATGAATAGAAGATATTTATTTCTGGGCACTAAAACACGGCGCGTTCCCACGGTAGTGTGGTAAAAGGCAGCTTTAGATCTTGCTTTGTTGTATGACCATTTTAGATCTGAAATGAGTCCGCTTAGGATTCCGATTGAAAGCCAAACTACTATAGTTCCTATGCACTGGTCCCTTTCACCAGTGGTCACTGTACCACGAAAGACCAACAGCTGCCGTGGGAGTGTCGCGATTTGGTGCCCGACAATAGTCTCCCCAAGTAGAGGGTCGAGAAAAGATTACGGTAGTTGTACAAGTCCGCATATCGCTATGGTTCGTTTCCCTCGTCACAATCACAATCCCCTGTACCTCCTCCATCGAGATAATGGATGGACGAGAAGATTCCCCCTTACTCTTAGTCCTCGTGAACCTCCACCGTGTGGACGAATAAAGAATGCGAACTTCAGCAAAGGTTGATTTCTGTTGATTAGACTGTGACGTTGACATCTGGGAAGTGACGGAGATCCCACGGTCTCAGCCACCAGACACAAGAAATTCTCACAACTTTTATTATTTCCTGTATTAATTAATTATATTTATTTTTCATATATTACACACCTACAAGATTCATTATAAGTCGATGATTTGTGTCAATAATAGCGTTGGTGAATGCCCCCTTGTCGTTCTTCGTGGGTGTTCCCGTTGGATGGCGGAAGTCCTCCCCTCCCCTCCCCTCCGTTCCGCCCTCCCTGGGGGCTTCTCCCGGAAGCCCCTCGGGCAAACTTCCAAAGGGAAGGGGCCAACCTAAAATAGAAGGCATATCCCTCATGCAGAGACACACGAACTGAGAAAGGAATCCCATGGGGAATATTATTAGGCCGTGAGTCTCGTTGGAACGGGGCTTGGAATAGCCTCCTCATCTGTGATCCCCATGTCATTCCCTCCATTCACTCCTCTCCTGCTCTCCCATCCGGAACCTCCCCCACTTGCCAGTCTCCCCTTCTGTGTCCTTTGGAGGGAGGCCAGTCTGGGGGTGGCAGAGAGCCCTTTTCCACTCCTCCCTCCACAACAGTCCATAAACATCCCCCAAGCACTATTTAGTAGGAAGGTGACATTTGATCAGTCGACGTCCTCCGGATGATGGGGGAAGACTTAGATTCCGTGTTTTCCTCACTGTTTTGGTGGCAAATCGTGCTCCTCCTGTGTCTTCAGAAGCCCAAATACCATAATCCTCTTGTTCTCTTCACGCTTCTCAAGTATGTACATTAAACTTTTTATTCTTGCCATACGACTGACAATGATGTGATTTGATCACAAGTTCACAATACGGTTCGGAAAATATTCATATGAATTCTACTATTCTACAGTATCACAAATATGCATGTTGCACAAATATCGCGGGGATTGTGGAAACCCGTGGAGGGAAGAGAAGGTGAAATGAGAGGAGGATCGGGAGGAGAGGAGAAGGAAGGCAGATCAGTGCATAGGAGAGGACACCACTCATCGTGTCGAGGGACGAGTGGAGGGACGGGAAGGACGGCAGAAACGACCGCTCTGCCCACAGTACGAATGGTCGTCACAGTACACGGGAATGTGGAACATCTGAAGGGAGACTGTCAACCACTGGAGAGGAAGAGAGGAGGGCACCTTGGAGGAGTGGCTGAGGTGCACGAGGAGGGAGTCCCACGAGGAGTGGAAGGCAGAGTGAGGCCCGCCCCTTGCTATAAGGGCCTCTCCCTCCGCCCCGCCCCAGCCGTCGACCCCGCCTCCGGTACGTCACACGCATCGGATAGTGCCATAGGATTAGGTTATTGAATTATTAATTAGTTCCATACTAGTCTGGATAGTTTCATTTTGTACGATGACGAACGTCTCCTTGTACGTGATACTGTATTTATCAACAATGCTCAAGCTGACGCTGAGCGATGTCTGAGAATGAGACTTTGGGTATGCATCTTGGTGGCCTCGTTGGAGAATCGCTCGTGATGCGTTAGACCCAAAATTACAGTCGTCTACAGCATTTCCATTGGCCGACTTTTCCCGCACCATGTGCCAACATTCAATTCAAACGAGACATTTCCAGATTCAAGTCCACAGAACATTTCCACATTTATGTTTTATCTGTGATGGTTTTTCCCCTTCCACCGATATACTGGGAATTATAAATATGGTTGAAGTATTTTGGGTTCACGTGCAGAATTCGCAGATCTGTCCTCACGTCCTTTCTTGGAAAGGCTCCATGAGGGGGAGAGAACTAAGGGTACGGTAGGTTACAATCTCACAATGTCAGCAAGAAGTGACATTTGCGTTCACTCGGAGATCTCCGTATCATATCTATTTTCCAGCTTCTTTATCTAACTGAAGTATATAAGAAGTGGCCTTCGGTCGTTGGAGGTAAGGGAGAATTGGGAGAAGGCGTCAGCAGCCTCGTTCGTCTGGAGGCGATTCGTCCCTCTCATCTGTCACCCCCAACAACGCCTCGACGGTGTCGTTTCCGCCACGTAGCCAAAGGCTGCACGGTAGTGAATAAACTAATCACACTGTGCAGCCACTGCATTTACCGCAATCAACAATTTTGAGTAGGTCATCACAGTTCTGAACGATGCAGATTGGCTTTCCAACAAACCCGCAGCGACTTCGCGAATGGTCCTGACTACTTCCCTCGCAAAAATACGTTTCTCATTTGCTGCTATTATTTGTGTAATGAAGAATTTAGCAATAAATAGGTGCTAAAAGAACAATTGCGTTCATAATTCGTCTAAAACGAACTTTGTGAGATACAAACACACTCGTTGTGTATGTGCATCCGTGTATTAGAACTGTTTATTCTTAAGAATTTACATTGGCATTTTGCCAAAAGTGTTCTCGCCCGTGTTTTATTCTGTTATCAAACGTTATTTGATTCAAAACCATCGCAACTCTCGCTATGACGTTTGTGCTAGTGAATGCATTCGAATGTCCCTTGCAGACATCCTCCGCTGCGCTCGATGATTGAGCCCTAAAACCGCCAGTAGCGTACAGGTAAAACCTCTCGTCCAAGTCCCATTAATCAATCTCCGGCAAATATTTTCAGATTTATTCGTGGGCTTCGTCGACGATAGGCCGAGAAGCTGAAGACATGGACGTTGAAAAAGAAGCAAGAGAAGCCGCACTAAAGCAAGTTGCAGCCCTTATCCAGAGGCCGGATCACCTGGAACGTATATCGGAAATGCGGAAAAGAAGCGAGCGAAAGAAGGTTCGCATTCTTTAAATATCAGATTTGTAGCAGTCATTGGTACGCGCGCAAATTGGTAACAAAATTCGGTTGTGAAAGTGATTTTCCAGATGTGTAAATATTTAATGAAAAAAGAGTTGATGCAGGCAGCGGTGGAGGCGATGTTGCGAACGGGAGTGCAGTCACAACTGGAGGGGATACGAAGTGCCATCGCTCAATTGAAAACCGCAGCAGAAGATGTCGTCGCCATCGAGACCGAGTAAATTTTATGCACCTTTGGACTCAGTATTATATAAGAAGGTGCCATAAATAAGTCTAAAATGACGATAGATTGTGCAGAAACTCTGCGTCTCTCGTATTGCACAATCTCTCGTCATTTTTGATTTTTTATGCACCCCCTTATATGTATAGGGCCTCTAATTTATCTCGTTGAGTGGGTTAGCCTACAGCTCTTTTCACGATCTCTGCCGTCGAATGAGTTGCTCGTCAATATGCCATTATGTATTTCTATTTTTATGTAATGATACTACGTCACGAAATTGCAGTTATAGAGAGAGAGGTTATGTCTTTCGAGTAATTGCCCGGAGCAATGCTCGTTGCTCCTTTAACTACCCGTCCACAACTTCTCCATACCTCCTCGCGGACCGCACACTTCTCTCATGTTCTGGCCGTGACGGATTAGGCAGAGAGTCAGCATCAATCAGCCATGGTAATGGCATCGCCACGATTGTTTTGCTCAGCTGAGACTGGATGGGATCACACGCATTTAGAGATTGCGGGTCGGTTGAAGGGGATACCTGGGAGTGGGACATTTTGCGACCTTCCCATCATTTTCACAGAATGCCGCCGTCGAATGGGATTACGAATAAATTACGTTCGACAAGTATGGGCATACACAGATTTTTAGATATATATTCAATGGGCTCGCTGAATAACGCGAAATATGATATACCCATCGTAACAAAGATCAGAATTCATGTTAAAATTTCTTTCCCAATTAAAGCGAACTCATGTATCGTATTCATTACAGAACCGAATTAATTCGAAAGCGCCTGGCTCCGTTCCCCGCCCTTCAGAACAAAATGAGTGCGCTCAGGTTGGTTGATTCGTTCACACTTGAGAGTACTAAATTAATTTTTAACCATTATATCTGCCGATCGTAAATGTGGCATTTTGAGGGAGTGCTCGATTCGCCACGACCAATACGCTGCAGCGATAGAGAATCTGCGAATCATTCTGCACATGCACGATTTGATCGCCGAGGGGAAGGCCGCCCTCAACGAGAGTCGACTCCTCGCCGTTCACAAGAAGTGAGTCTCTGTCACGGGTGCTCCTTCCACACTTCAGTACAAGCAGATTTCCTGTTTGTGTCAGTCCATTCGAGACTACACACTTCTCCTCTACTATCTTATCGTACAGGAAATGCGATTAGGAAGCTGCAAAGTCTGGAAAGGCGCGCGGCTACACGGACATCCATATTTACCGCATTGAATTTTAGTCGTTGTTAGTTGGGAAAGTGCGCATCCAAAAACAGGCTGTCAAGATAATGCCAGTGACAATTAATCCTTAAGAGAATTTAGGGAACGCTATTTGATTTGTCGAACTATGAGACATCAACATTCTTTATATACGTCGTTTAAATTTCCCAGGATCAATCGGCCGTTATCGATTTGCACAGAACCTTAGAATGGGCCTTTCTCTCATTACAGCATCATGGACTTGGAGCGAGCGAGAGACGAACTGATGTACGAAGTGCACAAACTGGGCGGGCCCACTTCCGAGAGGGACAAAAAGGTCAGGCACCACATATCATCTAACATTCTATGTTAGTTGGGGTTGGCGGACGCCTCAGGGGCAGATGTGGTCTAAGGGCCGTGGAACGTGCTTATTCGGCCGAGATTCCCGGGAGTCTCGAAAGGCCATTAATTAAATCATCCTTTTAGTCAGAAATTTTAACATCTTCTGAGAATCTTTCGCGACGCGCTAAGGGTGGAATGTCGACGTCTTTTGTATGGCTTCTTATGAGCGACAACAAGACTCGCCTTGTTACGATTCTGATTCTTTGGATTCTTGGATTAATTAACCAGGAAAATAACAATAATTATCTGGCTACATCTACACGGATCGACCATCAATCGGCTTAATTATTTGAACCATGAAATATTTGACAATAAAACAACAAGAAATTTTTCAGTCCCTGGTGATGTTCTTCAAGGAAGTGGACGAATTGGTGGATGGAATGTGGTCAGACATGAAGATGATCTTCAAGCGATGTTTGGATATGGTGAGGGGTAATGAAAAGGTGAGCTACTTGATAATGATAATAATTTGTAATTGCGCCGATACAGGGAGATGGGCCTCAGCATCTCGTATCGGCACTTCGAATCGTGGAGAGGGAGGAAAGGTTGGGGGAAATGCCTCGTTTGAATTACGGTAGAGAATTGTAGGATTGACAAGTACTACGTTGACAGGCGAGTTGCCATGAACAACATGATGCCCCCTGGGAGGCCACGGAGGTAGGGAACTCTCCCCAACTCCCTCCACCTACTCTACCCTCTCTCTTCAGGTGGAGGGAGGCCGTGATGCTGGCCATTGAGAAAAACGTCCAGCAACGCATCGAAGGCAACCAGATTGAGCACGACCGATCGACCAACGCCGCATGGCTCGGGAGATACCTCGGACTGTGTCAGGAGATCGTCGTCAACGACCTCATCCTCGCCCGCTCAGCCTCCTTCACCTGCTTTCCGCCCGAATATCAGGTAACCTAGTCAAATTGTCGTAATTGGAAGATTGATGCAGATGTACGATCGCTTCGTGAGCATGTACCACAACGGAATGAGGAATCGACTGCGGGATCTCATCCACGAAGATTCACTGCAGAAGGCTGAGATCGTCCAGCTGTTGACTTGGATAAAAGAGTACACGTTGGTCTCCCTCCCCCCTCCCTTCTATCCTACTCTCTCACAGGAGCGATAAAATGTTCGGCGATCCTCGTCTCAAGATTAATGCCGTCGCCATCGTGGCCGATGAGCCCCTCCTCCCTCCTGATGTACAGGCAGAGCTACAGGAGAAGTGAGGAGAATGAAAGGGGATGTCACTGGAGTGAATACAGGTTCCTGGCCATGACGAAGGCAGACATGACCAACTGGCTGATGAGGACTCTCGACTCGGAGATGGGGGTACCGTACTCCCTCTTCCATTCTTACAACCCATTTAGGATTGGTACAAGAACGTCTTCCCAGAGGAGGATGGAGAGAAACGTTACTACACTTCGCTGCCCAATATTCTGTTCGGGATGTTGGAGGATACGGTAGAGACTGATTGTGGAGGGGAGGGGAGGAATGGTTCAGTTGGCGCTCGCCCGACCGATCTCCATGGATCTCGTTCCTCGAGTCATCGACCTGGTCATGCAGGAACTGCAGCCATTCGTAGTCAAGTACCGCGAGGCCGCTGTTGCATTCAAGGCCAAGCACTTCGAGAACAGGAGCTCCTACACTCACTTCACCTCCATCACGGTACATCAACATTTTTTTCACTTGATGCGGTTTCTTGTGCTGTGCTGGTAGTGGAAGAAGAGTTTGATAGTGAGATGAAGACCGTGAGTTCTTGTCAGACATGTGATTGGCCTTTCCAAAGTGAAAGGTGTTCACGCTTTGAAACATCCGCCACCAGGCGTGGCTCCCATCCAATGGAAGCCGAAGGAGGCGCCTTCCTTCTTCACCATTGTCTCCACTGCAGATCGCGGCAGCCAACAACATGATGTCATCAGCCGAGTCGACGGAGAAGTACTTGAGGCAGATTCGACTGAGCATGGAGGAGGAGACTGGACACTCGTCCTCTCGGGGAATACGCAAGGCCGACGTCATCGAACACGCCAACAACTTGGTGGATGCGTGGAATGCCGGATCGACCTCCATGTCAGACTATCCTCGAGGAAAGAAACGGCCCTCCTTTGCAGTACTTCCGTGCTCATCGAAGAAGTCATGACTGACCTCAACAAGCACATGGTCGACCTCTTCAGTCGCAAGTGGTAGGCCACTCACAGTGAGGGGGGTCGACTGTCCCCGACTGCAGGCTCGACGGCTCCGACCCTCTCGGAGTCGTCCAGGTGACTCTCAGCGACTACCACTCCGACCACGCTCATCTTCGTTCCAACATCCTCCTTTACCTCGCCCAGTCACTGCACATCAAGATCGTGGGGGAGTATCTGAAGGCAGTGGAAAGCAGGTACCTCCCCCCTCCCTCTCCTCCATTTCCAATTGCTCTCCTTGCAGAAGACTCACATTCGCGGCTCTTTCGGAGCGACAGCGCGCGGCGGATCAACTGAAGAAGGACGCCTCAAGGATCGAGAGGACCTTCCAGCAGTACGTTCCCGTTGAGGAGCAGTCACAGTTCACACCCCTCCACTCCATCCTCCTTTCCATCGCCGAACTTCTCGAACTCTCCGATCGATCGATTATCTCCCTTACGGTATGACATTATCCAGTAGTCTCTCCAATGCTCCCTGTCAGGCTGCCAATTTCGCCCGTCGATTCCCAAACTGTCCCGCGGATGTTTTGGCATCACTTCTTCTCCTGCGAGAAGACATCGGAAGAGTCGAAGCAAAGTGGGAAATATTTCACAGTTGTCCGTACAAATCAAGTTGCAGAACTCTGGCAGAGGAGTCGCTGGCCCACACTGCCCACCATCCGAAGGACGCTGCATTTGGGGAGCTATTCAAATTGTCTCGGTGAGCGAAGGGAGGGCGGGGAGGGAGGAATGGGCGAATGCAGGGCGGACGGGAGCAGTTGGAGTGTCCCCATAGCCGACGTCCACACTGCAACAAGTCGATTGGCCAATATGTTGAGACGAGGAGTCGGGGATACATAGCTTTAATGGTCTGCTCTTTCATTGTACAAACGGCATACTTGGGCTCTAGCCTACCTTTTCCGTCAACTTTGTCCATTATCTTTCACGTCAAAAGTAATCATATTTGACGAGCCGCTAACACTACTTATGAAACCCAAACTTTCAATTATGCTATGAAGAGATACACTAGACTATTTATTTTTCATTTTTAGGCTTGTCATTTAGAAATGTACTATAGATCTAAAGATGCTATCTATTGAACAACGCTACGAGTCAGAGCTGTGTGATACTTACCTGCCTACGCTGACTGAAGAAGAGCTTCTCACTTTGATGCTTGCAATAAATCGCTCATTACACTCTCGTCTTAATGATACACACAAAGTTGAGTAATATTTCTCCAGCGAGATACATGCACAGTTGAGCACAATATTGTGCAATCACCGGTCAGTTGGGAAGGAGTCAGCCTGTCGGCCTATGTTGTATACTCAGACCTCCAGCTGCCAATGGGAGACGAAAAGAAGAAAGAAGTAAAGGGGAAGGCTGCCCTTCCACGCTCCGATCGACGGGAGTTCCGTCGCTTTCGGCCACGAGTCCCCAAGGAAGGCCAGCCATCCACCACACAGGTACTCGCGCACTATTCTACGGATACGCCTACCTGATTGTGAAACAATTTCTAGGCATGTTGTAGAAGTACAGTCGATAGTAGAGAAGACTAGGATAATGTATTCGAGTTCCGTTGCAGACTTCGGAGTCGTCGAATGCACAGAAAGAAGGAGAGGGAGGAGGCAAGACGAAGAAGTCACGGCCTCGACCTTGTCGCTACTTCAATACGGAGAATGGATGCAGGCTGGAGGAGAAGTGCCCATTCCGCCACATTCTCCGCCCTGTCAAAGGGACAGCGACAGAGGCCGAGGAGAAGGGCGAGACACCCAATGAAGGAGGGAAGGAAGTGCACGAGGTGGTGCTGCCCCCGCAGGTGCACAGAGGAGAGCCTCTGGCCAGTAGGGCAATCGTCGTCCCTCGAGTGGTCACTCTCACGGCAGAACAGGCCGGAAGCGAGGAACAGACAAAACAGCTCGACTCCGAGGTTCGTTTCGTTCTGTACTTTATCGACTCCCTTTCACTTCCAGATCAACTACTTCAAGCGCCGATTCCGTGGAACAAAACTGACGACGGATGGAGAGGAGAAGGTCGTCGTCTTCGACTATGCTATCACGGATCCTGAATGGGTGAGCTAGTCCATTGTACTCTCATCATCTTCCTCACAGCCATTCGACATCCGCAACGTGGTCTTCTCCCTGTTCCTCCTCCCCCACCACCCTATTGCTCCCCCGTGGATACAAGTGGTGCACGTGAGTGTCCCCTTCCCTCCCTCCACGCCCCTCCAGGGATCCAATCCCTCCCTCCCCGACGTCCTCACTCGCCACGTCGCCGTCGCCCTCAACAAAGAGATCGAGGTCAGCCTCCTTCCCCCGTCTCGACTATCCATTTCATTCAGCGTCGGCATTCGGAATCTTCCACTCGCAATGCTCACTCAACGTACGGCAAGTGGCTGATCCATCGAATAGACAGAATGGTCCCCCTCCCTCTCCCCGTCTATTCTCCTCCTCCTCTCAGATCCTCGATCTCTTCGTCGACGGCCTCCGACGGACAAAACTCGTTTTCGATGCCGAACAAGCGGGAATTTCACTTGTCGTTCCATCCAGGAATAAAGAAGAGAAAAAGGAAAAGGAGGAGCCACCGGGAATTGTATGCATTCTTCTCATTTCTGATCACCAATAATTCTGCAGGACGAACTCACGAACGAGGTGAAGGAAGTATCGATAGAAGAAGAGGAATTGAGCGAGAGCGATGAGGAGGAAGAAGAGACGCCCTGTGAAGGGCAGACAACTGAGGACAGAGAAGAAAAGACCAAGGAGAAGCCGACCATCCAGGCTCGTTTTCCTCTCTCTTGTTGAGAGTCTTGTTCAGGTGGTGCTGACATGGACGAACACCTCTGGATCAGTGGCCACCCTGCAGGCGGAGAGCCTTCGCCTCCTTCTCCGATGTTCGCGATGCCCCGAGGTACCGAGGGAATAAGTAGAACAACAATGATGATTGAGGTGAGGGAAGCCTCGGTACCCGTGAGTGGCTCCAAGACGGGGGCAAGGTGTCCGAAATGCGCACAGGCGCAGTCCGTGACGTGGGTTTCCCCTTCCCTCCCTCCCCCTTTCCCTCCCTTCCCTTCCCTTCCTCCCCTTCCCCTCTCTCCAGTGCCTTCTCCTCCCTCGTCCATGCCGCCTCATCCACCATCAGTCTCCTTCATTGCGTCGGTTGCAAACCAGGTAAGGTCCCCACGCCACTCCAATGCTTTCAATTCAGTCGATCTGATTCTGCTGCATTCTCGTCTTCGCTTCGTGTGCATGGGATGCATGAAGGAGGACCCGATGCAGGTGTCTTCCCCCTCTCCATCCCCCCTCCACTCCTCCCCTTCAGTCGATCTCCTTCGGTGCCGTCCACAAGTCGTGGTGTCATGGCTGTCATTCCCTCATCGAGTTCTCCATCCTCAATTCCCGATTCCTGGGTACTCACGAGAGTGGCGAGGATCGAGAGACTGCACAGAGGTTCCCCTCCTCGCCTTCCTACTTCTCACGCCCTCTTCAGTGTCCCCAAACCACGGAAACCCAAGGAGATTCGGGAGACGGGAGGAGGAATGGTGGTGGGGCATCCACTGCCCGATATGGGAACTTGCAAGCACTACAGGAAGAGTTATCGGTGGTTCAGGTACTCTCCCTCTCCATCTCCTTCCCTTCATCCTCACTCCACTTCAGATTCCCCTGCTGTGGCCGCGTCTTTCCGTGTGATACTTGTCACGAGGAATCGGTGAAGGGAGAGCACGAGATGAAGTTGGCCAATCGGATGGTCTGCGGATACTGTAGCTATGAGCAGGTGCGTTTTGGAATGGGCGGAAAATTCGACGTAGTTGCAGCCATTCACCATGTCCAAGCCATGTGCCAAGTGCAACGAGTCCACGACGAGGAAGAAATCTCAATTCTGGGAGGGAGGAAAGGGATGCAGAGACCAGAAGGCCATGTCCAAGTACATCCCCTTCCCCCCTTAACTCGCAGCTGCTTCATTCTGCAGGAACGATGTCCACAAGTTCGCTGGCAGTCGGGGCAAGACAGTGTCCAAGAAGAAGGTCCCCGATCTCATAGTCAAGGGAAAAAATTCGTAATGCCATTATCGGAGCGTGTAAATTAGCTACGCGTTAAAATCGGTCTTTTCACTGCTACAGCCTTATTTTGGTAATTGAATAGTAGTATTGCATGTGATGCTCACATACCCCTCTCTGCTCTTTACCCATACGGTTGTAATGTCGAGTTCACTACGCCCGGTTTGAAGTAATTAAAAAATTTATATTTTTAAAGCCACTTCACTCTTACAATTAGCGCAACGTCATCAACATCCAACAATTAAGGACACAACAAGCACAAGCTGTAACAATGGAAACAAACCACGATTTACAAAAAGTGGAACACTCGCAGTTCGGTCGAAGTTGCACCACAAGCACGGGAGAGTGAGATTACGAGGACGAGACCAAGAGGGGCGAGGGCAGTAGAGTTAAGCTCCGCACTCATCTCCGTGTCCTCCTCCTCCTCGCTCCTGCTTGTCCAGCTTGATGAGATCATCGATGCGAAGAATGGTGATGGCAGCCTCCGTGGCGAATTTGATCGACTTGATCTTGCTCATGGTGGGCTCGAGGATTCCTGCCTCCTTGTTGTCTCTGACGTCGCCGTTCTCCAGATCCAGACCCGCCCTGAATAAGAAACTGAAAGAAGAGGGAGGGGAGCGCACCATCGGAGGTGGGCGACGCTCTTCGTAGTCTGCGCCTTGTGGTGGAAGGCGCGCAGCTTGGCCACGAGGTCAGTGGCGTCCCTGGTCATTGTACCTATCGAGGGTGTCTATTGGAACTCGTACCTGGCAGCGTTCGTGGCCAGAGTCTTGGGGATAACGAGGAGAGCTTGGGCGAATTCGGCCACTGCCAACTGCTCGCGGGAAGACTGAAGGAGAGGAGGGTCAAAGAAGGGAAGGGAAAGTAACGAACGAGGGTGGTAGCGAAGGCCTCGAGATACACGTTGAGGGCTGCTTCCACGGCTCCTCCTCCCGCGACGAGCTTGTTAGACTCGAGTACCCTGCAACAGATAGCTTAGTGAACAATTATCAGATATCGTGGGTACTAAATGATATTGCGTACTATACGAATGATAGTAAAGCGAGGGGAGTAGTACCGTCTGACAACGCAGAGAGCGTCGTGGACGGATCTCTCCATCTCGTCCAGCATCGTGTCGTTGGCTCCACGGAGAATGATGGAAGAGGCAGTGCGAGCCTTCGTTCCCCTGATCAGGATGAGCTCGTCGTCCGAAATCCTCTCTTGGACAACCTATAATCCGATTGAGAAAAAAAAAGCACAAGACACCTCCTCTGCGGATCCGAGGAAGGTAGCGTCGAATGTCTCTTCGCCCTCCAAGTTAGCCAGTGAACAAATCATCGTGGCTGAAATCAACCTGCTTATTAGTAAATATGACCGATGATTTCCGTACAAAACAATAAAATAGTTATTTGAAGTTATTCACGGGGGTTTTATGATGGTCGGAGGGATGGAAGGGGGAATAGTCGTTTTGGATGTCGCTGTAACTCAAAACTCTAATGAAAAGGTCACTGAATGGTAGGTCCGGCTCTCTAGCATCAGTGTGATGAGTACTTCCGCTTTTGAACGTGAGAATTTCAGATCCCAGATCCAAAATAAACGAAAACCAGCCCTCCTGAAATTAAGGACCGTGAACTGCTTGCTATTCGGTTTCCCAAAATGTCTTGACTTTGGCAACAGTCACAACGACTACCCCCCCTCTGCAGGTCGGACAACCCACTCATGTTTGCACCGACTATAAACTGACCTCCAGTGGCCTTAGCGATTCTCTTGAGGTCTGCCTTCTTGCATCTCCTCACAGCCATTGCTCCCGCCTCCGTGAACATCTTCAGGCAGAGATCATCAATTCCACCTGCCAATTTTGGAATAGAGGGAACATAGAAATTTGGGAATGTAGTAAGCAGTACAATTACTCAAACATTTCACGCAACCATTCGCTAGGCGGTTGCTTACCAGTGGTGAGGAGCACAGTTGCCCCAGCAGCGAGGATCTTTTCGATTCGCCGTTTCACGATGTCGAACTCTCTGAACAATGAAGTTTTCCGAGGATAAGGGATTAGTGGAAAGTTTAAAAAAACAAACTCTCTGCGAATGGCTTCGAGTTTGGCGGGATCTTCGACGACGACCGAAATTCCGAGGTGCATTTTGGCCTTCTGGAGGGAGAAATCGAGGCAGGCGATCTTGGCATCAATCACGCGGAGGGGCATGGCTGAATTGGGTAGGTTTAGTCCATCAATACTACTCGAAAGGGTTAAGGTAAAAAAAAAAGTTGTCCCATAGGAATAGCGTGGTCAGTCGGAAATTAAAGACCGAGAAATGACGCAATTACTCTGTAATTAAATGGGCCATAAATGGGACCCCAATTAAATGGGCCATAAATGTAATTAAATGGGCCATAAAGTTTCCGACAATTCTTGATGAATCATACGATTCCCGGGGGCATGAAATTTCCGTGGTACAACGAGATGTTTGCCTAATAAGCTCTAGATTGTGGCCAATGGCCAACATCGAACATTAATTAAATATTAACAACAGACAAAGAAAATAAAAGCATTCTAACCCTGGCACGCCACGGTGCAGTTGAGAGCGTATCCCTTGATGAGCATGGATTCGCGTGCCGACTTTCCGTGAGCTTTCAGCACGTTGATGGCCTACAAATAGCATAAATCGTGTGAAATCAAACTAACTTCATGCAAAAACGATGACAAAGAAATGTTTTTGTGGCACTTAGCCTACGTTTCTTAGGGAACCTTGATGGGGTAGGAGATTTTTCCAGTGGCACCATCGGTGACCTTGACCAGTTCGGCAGCAGTCACAACCATCTCAGAGAAGAAATCGCTGTCGCTGAAATTTAAATTCGACAAATTCTCGCAAAACAAAGTTATTGAAATACAGTAAGTGTAAAAATTAGCGACTAACGGGCCAATGATCTTGCTGGACATGCTCGTCTTGGCAGCGTTGATGAGCGACGATCGGCCCAGTTCCTCGACGGTGAATGAAAGGTTCTCCTGAAAATAGAACGCTAAAATAATAGATAATATGGACTCACATTGAGGTACTTGACAGCCTCCTTGCAGGCGAGGCGGTACCCATTGATGACGGTCGTGGGATGAAGCTGAATGTTTTAGTTCCACAACTCGGAAAGGAAAAGAAAATGCCTTATTCTTGACAAGTTCGTCGGCCAGTTTCAGCAGTTCGGCAGCCACTATAACCACGGAAGTCGTACCGTCACCGACCTAAATTATCATATTAATCAATGTTTCGGAATAAAATACACCACTATGAGCTAAGTTTTAAAAATCCATACTCGCGTACCTCTTCATCCTGCAGTTGAGCCAATTCCACGAGTACCTTTCCAGCCGGATGCTCAACCTAAAAGAACTAAAGTTTTCTATAGAAAGTGAAGGAATTACCTCGAGTTGTTTTAGAATGGTAGCTCCATCGTTGGTGATTATGACGTCTCCGACATCGTCAACGAGCATCTTGTCGAGACCCACAGGGCCGAGCGAGGACTTGACGATGTTCGCAATCGCAACCGCTGCGGTAACTGTAACGAAATTATTACCAACAATAAATAGATACATACCATTTTGTGACCGGATGGACTGTCCTGTGGTACGTTTACCCGTAAGAGCTAGGATACTTTCGGCGGCAGCTGCCATCTGAAATTTCAAAATAAATTTCCCTGGCAATGAGAAGAGCGTGCGCACAATCTTGAAAGATAAATAGGAGCAACTCGATCGGAATTAAATAGCGAAAACTAGCACACTTGTGACAAACAGAGAGCCAAGCGTTACAAGGGCTGTCACCCCTCCAAGGGACTGCAGAAATTGTCGGAAGTTTCGGGATGGTTGTTCGAATCGCGCGCACGCAGCGCGTGGGTACGGTAGGTTCCCTGGGTCAGGCATGTGACTTGGATTTTGCAAAAAAAGTTATGGCTCTCACAGTAGATGAAGAAAGTATTTATCTGCAGGTGATGGAATGAATTCAAATGTGTTTTGAACACATATTTTCCCAATAATGTGAGATGCGAGCAATCCATTTTGCGTTGGACGCTGACAAGAGACCATTGCCTTGATCTAGTTGATAGGGGGTGGCACTTCAAAACCGCTACTACGTTTAGCGACTCCAAAAGTGAAGCCTACTTTTTCACGGAATCGGTGCGCTCTTGCGTCTTAGTGCAATTCTTAATTCGTCGCCATAGTTTCGAAAATGAACTGTGGAGTTGTGGCACGATATTGCTCCTGTTCTTGTATCAGATGCTGTTCAGCAGCCTCGTCTGCACCAGTAAAAAATAATCGTAGAACAAGGGAAGACAGCGCGGAGCTTGGATAATTCATCTCCGAGAAGGTGAAATTGCCAATCTTCTTTTGAATTTTGCGCATTTGCACCAATTTGCACCCCTTAGCGGCATATGCCATAAAATAGCCCTTAGAAGGGAGAACATCGTAGGTATGGTAAAAGTTAGGAGAAGTTAGGAGGTTTTCTGAATTTTGAGATGATTCAAAAATCGGTCATTTGAGCGAGCCTGCCTGCTCGGATTCAGCCTGGATTGGGTTCTTGTTCTAGGCTGATGGTTAACCAGTCGTGAGGTATCTCATAAAAATATCGATAAATAAAATAAAATCAGCATTCGCTAAACATCGTAAGTCTGTTGCTACTACGTTTAGTAGGGGGCGGAGCCACCGATTCCGGGCTTCACACGACGAAGTTGGTGCATAGCTTGAAATGTGAAAACCAGCCTTTCTTATTTTTTCTTTTTGCTACTATAATTATTGTTTGCGAAAATAGTACAGAATGCAAACAAACCCGAAGCCGAGAAACCACTTTCAACTTCCAAGTGCCACCCCCTATCTAGTTGATCTAGATTTGGGATACTGTAGGAAGAGATCATCAGCCCCTAAGTGGCTTAGGCTAAGTTGGGTGTTCTTGGTCACTGGACAAGTGTTTGTCAATTCTGCCTATCGACAAATCGATGTTCGCGACATCAACAAACGAACAAAATGTGATTCACAATTGAATACAGCGTAGCGGGGCAGCTCGACGGTTCCTCCGTATGCTTTCCTCCCAACCGGTAGGTAGGAGAGATAATATTGTATGTAGAGGGGGTGAGTATAATGGGGGAGTCCTTTCCGCCCCGCCCTCCCTCCCTTATCTCCTCCATTCCATCCCATGAGTACCCACGGAATTAAGCTCATAGCCATCTGCTGCACTATCGCCCTTTCCTCCAACTGGCAGTATGCCTTCTCCAGTACTTACCTCAACACCCCCGGCGCCCAGTTCAAGGTCTCCCCCTTCCTCTCCCCTCCCCCTCCACCCCCTTAGGACTACCTCAATGTGTCCATATCGAGAATGGGCCTCGTCATGGACGACAGTGCCTACTCCGTCGTCTGGGACGTGATCCAGAATATTTGGTTCGTTGGTTTCTTCATCGGTATCTGGCTGTCTCCCCTCCTCAACGACCGTTGTGGCCGAAAGAGTGAGTCCCTCCCCCTCCCCCTCCATCCCCTCCAGTCGGCCTCATCGTGTCCAACTCGTTCAACCTTCTGGGTGCGGTCCTCCAGTTCGTGGGAGTGTGGCAGTGGCAGCCGATCGTTCTCTTCCTCGGTCTCTTCCCCTTCGAGGTGGTCGACGTCCCCTCTTCAGGCCGCACGATCGCCTCCATCTTCACGGCCGTTTCATTCCAGGCCAACGTTCTGTATCTGCAGGTGGTAGAGACCAAAGTCTCCTTCCGAGTGGAGGGATGGACATTGTCCCTTTCCTCGTGACTCTTATCTCTTCCCTCTGCAGGAATCTCCTCCCACTCACCTCAGGGGGGCCATGTCCTACATCTCGGAGATCTCCTTCGCCTCCATGACTGTCGTGGGAATGATGCTGGGGACGGACGAGCTACTGGGCAACAATCTCCCGTGGCTGCTGGCAGTCAACATCCCTCCCTGTATCCTCCCCCCTCTCCCTCCCCTCACCTCCCTCCACAGGCATCGTCGCCGTCCTCTCCAACTTCCTCATCCCCGAGACCCCCAAATACCTGCTAGTCAACAAGGGGGATAGGTGTGATGGGATGGGGAGGGGAGGGAGGAGTGGTTGAGGGAGGCGGCCGAGGCCTCCGTTCGATTCTTCCATGGCCCCGATGCAGACGTGGCGGAGGTGCTGAAGGAGGCCCAGATGGTGGGAGAGAGGGCGGGAAGGAGGAGGGAAGGGAGTGCAGGAGGCCAACGAGGAGAAGGAATCACTGACGGCCCTCTCAAATATCCTCGATCTCGTCCGTATTCCCCATCTCAGAAAGGCCCTCATCCTCAGTGTATCCGCCCTTCAAGTGAAAGAACATCTAGACGGAGAGATGGGCCCATTCAGAACACGGTTGGTTTTTGGGCCTTTATCTACAACTCGACGCAGTTCGTGGAGGACATGAACGTGGAGAGGTGAGAGAGGATGAGGGGGCGGGGGGAGGGTGGAGGGTTGAGTGGATTCGCCAAGTGGGTGTCCACTGCCATGTGCACTGCCTACTTCATCGGCACCGTTCTGGGGAGCACCTTCGTGGACAGGCGAGGAGGGAGGGAGAGAGGGAGGGGAGAGGGAGGGTATTCAGACTTGGGAGGAGGAAGATCCTCCTTCCTTTCTCGTACCTCAATGTCTTCTGCATCGTCCTCTTCGTTGGCTGCAGTGCCCTCGTCCACTTGGTCCTCTCCTCCCTCCTCCCCTTATTCTCCCTCCAGGCCGATGCTCTCAAATGGGCGGCCGTCGTCATTCTCATCCTCTTCGGATTTACGTACGGGGGCGGCGTGGGGGCCATTTCATGGTTCATATCCTCCGAGCTCTCCCCCATCAAGTACCGTAGTCTGATGCAGTCTGCGTGCTACAGTATCAACACGGTCCCTCCCCCTCCTTTTCCCTGTATCCTCTCCTCCCTCTCAGATTGCCGTGGTGATCACGACATTCACGGTTCTTCCCCTGTACGGGGCCATCGGTTCCTACGCCTTCCTCATTCTCTACACGCTCCCCTCGGCCGTGGCTCTTCTCGTCCTCACCATCGGCCTCCCCGAGACGAGGGGACGGGAGATTTACGAGATCGTGGCCGAGTTGAAGGGGCAGAGGAACAGCCGAAGCAGCACAGAATCGATCATCTCACAATAAGAATAATGACTGTTTTCCTTGTTATCCGTGTACATAGGGACTTATGAAACGGGTTGCACTCATCTCACTGTTCATGGAATGGTCCAATTTACCTATATCGGAATAAACAACATGAAAGAACGTGTAATGTGACAGCTAGTAAGGGGAGTTACTTTCTCTGCGCGAGGAGGTCGATGTAGGCGCAGTGGACGAGGCGAGAGAGTCCAAGGGAAGCCATGAGGGAGGCCGCCACCTTCTCTCCCTCCTCCACGCTCTGGTCGTCCCTCAGTACAACCTGAGATGCCGCCTTCTTCCCTCGGTTAGATAAAATGTACCTCTAGTTCAGCGTATTTGCCCAGTCCCTCGACGTCGTCACAGTGGATTCTCGTCTGCCCGGCCATGAAGAGAACTCGCCTCTTCTTCACTTCTCCCCTCGTTCCGTTCGAGTTCTTCAGCAGTTCCTGGGCGGGGATCTACATGGAGTGGAAGGGGACTCCAACGGCAATCTCCTTGGCCTCCTGGGAGCTTCCATAGTTGATCTTGTTGTAGGTGGAGAGCTTGGGCCCCTCCTGGTCGTTCCTCTCGTACCAGATGAGTTCGTGGAGCTCCTGATTGTGAGACAGGGGGAGTTGGATGGGAGGCGGGGGAGGATCACCTGGCCATCCTTTGACACTGATCGCATCTTGAGACGACCATTGGGAGAATGGAAGAAGATGTCCATCTGCTCCAGGACGACTCCTTCCTCTCCTGCCAGGCAATCGAGTGGAGAGGGGAGGGGCAGAGATACCGGAGACTTCTTTTGCCCTCTTCAGGAGGTCCTCCCAGTCCGACACCTCTGCCTTCACTTCCACGTTGCGCATCTTCGGATGAGTTGAAATGAATTCAGCCTGTTGAGTATGCGCCCAGGTAGTTCGTAGTGTCATGGAACACGGACATAGTAGATAACTAATAAGATGTATACTCGTTTATCGTTGACACGAGCAGGGGGACGGGGATTTCAACAGAGATGCGACATGAACTACTGTGGAGGGGGAAACGACGCATGGAAGATGCGCCATCAACAATCGAATAATAACAATCCTTATTTCCTAGTATAGAATAACAGACAACATTCTAAGAAATTAGTGCTTGGGGGGTGTAAAAGAGCGACCTAATGGACCTAATTGTAAGATGACTTTACAAGGCAGGGGAGCGAACTGACAGGAAAAATTCACAGAGCAGGCCAAACAGATGATTAAACGGCCGTTGAAAAGGGGGAGCATGCTAAAAAATATGGCCAATTCGAAGATATGTAGATGGCCGAAAACTAGCAGAAACTACGTATTTCAACATAAAAAGTACTGAGAGTGTCATGGCTCGAAGAACTCGTAGGCTATTTCACATGTGTTTTGGCAGAATGTATTTGAAAGTGGCAGGGGATGGCGTGGAAAGGATGAAAATCACTCGGAATTGAGGAAACAATCAACAACAATTTAGTCTACAGCTCTGATAGGTTTGGAAATAAGCAGCTACCTTATATTCATTCTCTTATGGAAGGGGCAGCTGAAGCATAGGTCTTCTTCATCTTCCTGATCAGCCTCAGTCGTTCCACTCCAGATCCGAGGTAGTTCCTTTCCGGCTCCTTAACAACAGAGCCATTTACAGTTTCACGGATGTTAAATTCCGTTCGAACCACCACTCATTCCCCCACGAATCGACTTTGATGGTACCAGCAATAAACGAATAAAATGGTTACCTTGTGCATGGTGGAGGCGAGTTGCGCCCTCATGGCCACCTGGCGGACGATGCTGAAGAAAGGGTAAATGGGGAGTAGGGTGGGGGGAGGAGGGGGAGGGAGGCGACAAACGTGGCGGCGGCCTCGTCAGTGACGAGTGCCTTGCGGAGGCCGAGCCAGAGGGCTACTTCCTTCTTGGAGTGGATGTCTACCATCACGCTCTCTTCGTCCACCGGAGTCAGCTGCAATAAAGTTATTTACTACAAAATATTATTTACTACAAAATAGATGCAACAAATGAAACCTCAATAATGGTCTGTATGTAGGAGTGGACGGGCTTCGTGGGCTGTGGGGTGCCGCTCTCATTGAAGACGACGGAGACGTAGTTGTTGCCGATGAGCTTCCTCTTTTGGTTGCAGTCGGGGTCGGCTACGGAGTTTGGCATGAGACTCGCCACGAGGAACACCTCAAAGACTCTCATTGGTCAGGGGAGAGAAGGGAAAGACGTACGATGTGGGAGGTCTCGTTCCTGTACTCGTAGGTGTACTTTCCGTGCATCCCCGGCAGCAGCCCACCCGGTTCCATGGTCAGTGATCGAAGAGTCCCGAGATTCCTTCAGTCATCATATTATTTCCTCCTCTTCTTAGCCACTCACCGAATGAATCGATTGAATCGATCCGACCCGTAGATGTTAGGAAGCTGCTGTTTCTCATCTTTCTGTCCAGGACCCTGGTAGTAAACTCCGACCGCGTGGAATTCGACAGCCTTGTGCCTGTCCAGGTTACGCAGACTTCCCGCAAACTTTTCATCGTGCTGAAAAGATCTCCAGTACGATTATGTTACAGACAGTTGTGGAGGGATGAAATTGCGGTAATTGATTGATTGAGCTGCTCGAATGCAGACGAGCATAATTGAACACGCTGTCGAGACAGACCTTCTTGATGGAGCATCGATGCTGGGAGCGAAGGGCGAGGAGGGAGAGGAGACTGGCGGCGGAGGAACTGCTCGTGCTCGCGACTCAAATGAGGTCGTACTCAACCAAGGACTGGGAGACCAACAGAAAGGCTCGAATTGGTGGTGTTCCTTGTTGGCATTGGAGAGGTCGAAGGCTAACTTGCCGTACATTGTCCGAGACGAAATACGGGAATACGTCACGAGAGGCATGGCTGCAAAGGATGGGAGGCGGGGATGAGGGGAGGGGAG
>JACMIG010000280.1:0-37138 GCA_014805385.1 Levipalatum texanum
TCTTCGAGCAAGCACAGCTACGACACCCGTGGTCGAAATCGGCCACTCTAAATTTTTTTCATCTTTCCTACACCTGACGTACCTCTAACCAGAATATGAACCCCAGCGGATAAGAAAACTTGGCCAGTGCGCGGCACTGCTCGATCCTTACGCGGACGGACTCATATTGTGCAGCAGCGCCAGAGAACTTGTAAAAGACTTGTGCCGGTTAGCAGACAGGTCTCTTCGTATCTTCGCGTGGAAAACAAATCTGAAGCTGAAATTTGGCATGCCACTTGGACATGGATTCCAAGCGATGTGTGGAAAAAACCAGCCATAGAATCCTTATTAGCGCTGAGATAGGAGAGGCGGATTTTTCGTCTAGCGGAACACGATTTACAACTTCTGTGGCGCGGCACAATATGGGATATGAATTATAAAACGTTAGGGAAGAATAGGGGTTTGCTGCACCGCATAATGTTGAAAATGGTCTCCGCTGTAAAGGAGGAAAAACTACAGTATTTCTTGCGTGGAAATTTGTATTCTCAATTTGTAAAATCTAATTTGGTATGTTTGTGTGTGCTCAGAGCCAGGTGACTTCCTGAAAGGCTCTAAATTGTCGGTGTCGGAAGGGGATGGGAAATGCACATTAGAGAGCCCCTTCTGAGAAGTCAACTGCCATGTAGGTTGTCAGCTCGAAAAGATCAAACGGATACAGCTTCTTGTGAATAATTCTGATGTATGATATCTGCTTTTGTAACACCGAAGTATTGTTATTGTTGAGAACCCGAAGCGTTCTAATTCCCACGCCCGGATATCTATCCCCAATCACGGACGACGCTCGCTTCTGATCTACCCCTCGAGCCCCTTTCATGGTCGATTGAATCACAAGGGTCATGAAACGGGGTTAGATGAGGTAGATCAAAAGCGCACGCAGTCCGTCATCGGGGTTGTCCGGGCGTGAGAAATAGAACGCTTCGGATTCTCTACAATACCTTGTAATGTAAACGTACTCCACATGAATATACTGAAGAGAGGTCTATTCACAAGTAGACTGTTAGTTGCTAATTGTTCGTACAATAAATAATTATTTCACACACACTTATACAAATGTAACTACAGTGTTTAGAGAAACAGCATTCAGATGCTTTAAATTATATAAACAACTAGTTACATTGCGGTTACATTGTGAACACGAAAAAGTTGCATAAGATCAACAAACGACGTGAAGATTGACATGAGCTAAACATGAAATCCTAAACAGACACGGAGTTCTAGACCTTAGCAGTAGTAGTTGCTGTATCGTTTTCCATTCGAGCGATGGTGACGGCGCTCCCATTGTTGCCGTCGATGATGACAGTGTTGGTGCCATGTAGGAGGCCGTGGAGCTCGTTCTCGATGGCTTCTCCTTCGTTCTTGTAGTGGGCAGCAAGAATGTGGCCTCGAGCACGAAGCTGTATCTCTCATTTGAGTAGGATACTAATATATTTGGGAATTTTAGAGTTCGTCATTTCTCAAATTTTGTACGTAAGTTCGCATTCAAACTCAGCTATTCGAAAACATGGTAACTTCTTCTTTCTTTTTCAATAAGCTTGAAAACATTTGAGAGATCTGGGGCAATGTTTGACAGTTTTCCTCTTAACAAAGATACTGTACCATTGCATCTTCCAAGTTGCCAGGATGGTTGTGTTCCTTGAAGAGATGGAGATTCTGCTGGGCCTTGATGTATCCACGCCCGGGGCACTGGAATATCTTGTGGAAGACGCACTGCACCGTTGCCTTGAAGATCGTGTCTCCCCTGCAATGGCATTATATTTCTTTAGAGGACGTTCCCCCACGTGAGCACATTCGAGAATCCATCCCATTTGGCGTTGTAGACGAATCCGCCATTGAACACGAGATACGTACTGGAATTTGTTGAGATCCTCCATTTGGAGAGAGTCTCTTTCTACCTCATTCGCTTGGTACTCGTCTGGAGGTCCGGGACAGAATTTCCCGCAGCTGCAATAGAATCAGCATTTTCTTCCGTTTTCAGATTCTTGGCAGTAGCTATCATGCCTTCTGCAGTCGTCACGACGGCTGATCGCTTCCGAGTGTCGAGTTGAGTGGCTATAACCTGTCTTTGACAACTTTTCTATAGTAGAGTACAAACCGCTGCGAGGTTCCATCCCCGTGACATCCGAATAACGCCGATGGATTTCAGTAGGGCGGGCGAACGTTGCCGTTGTGGATGTCTGCGGGATAAAGGGTGCGGTAGTCGGAATCATGTTGTTGACCATGTTGTTCTCCGGACGAGGGGCCATTGCGTTTTGTGCATTGAGTAGGGTATTGTAGTACTGAGGACATCCGGGAATGACGATGCGATTTCCCGCCGGAGCCGCCGTAACTCCGAGGCGTGCCTGGAGGAGATTACCACAAGCTGCCATGAGCTGCTGGTGGTTCAGCTCTGCCTGGGGAAGTGATTGGGGAAGGGACGCGGGGGCCTGATGATTGGATTGCATGGCGAAGAAGAGTAGGGAAGGTCTGAACTCTGACGGACTCCCGTCAGGCTGAATCTATGTCTCCGTTTTAGGGAGCGAGGGAAGACGTCTCCTTGGCCACAGGGACTCCTCTGCTCACAAAGGGTATAATTCGGACACTTCAGCCTCGCGTCACCCCGGCTACAGAAGAGAGGCCAACCGCAATCATAACAAGTTCTATTCACGGAAGCCCTACTGAGAAACGACGCGGCATTTTTGGCTTTCAGTAAATGGTGCAAATTAGGCACAAAATACATGCGTTTCAGCCGTAGGTTGGATGTGCAGGTATCTGTGTACTAAATGTTTGAACGTGCACACATCTACTATCCCTTATTTTCTCCATAGCGAGAGTGCCTCGAGAGGAAAATGAATAGCCTGTGTGACTATGCAGCTTGGTTCCGTACGTGACTAGAGACTTGAAACAGACGGATGTTACGAATAGAACGGAGGGTCTTCAACTTGGAACGAGGCCGAGAAGGAGTGCGAGACTCACGGAGCGAATCTTGTGTCAGTCGATTCTAGATAGGCTAGCTTTACAGAAGCCTGGATATGAATTTATTGCTGGATGTTCTTTGCAGATGTTTCATGCAGACGAAATAGAACCATTTCACTCCTCCCATTTGCTCCTAGTATTTTCGTTCAGTTCAACGACTACATCCGGCGAACAGCGATTGCCTCTGGGGAGAGGGGATTGCACCTCGGCCTCCACCCTAACCTCTCAAACCTTCCTTTCAACGTCTCTTGGAACTCAACTCCCCTCAACTTTCAGAACTTCGCAACAGGTATCTCCGAGACTTATCATTAAATAATTTTCATTTCTTTCCAGGGGCTCTAAACGGTCCCTACTTCACTCTATCCGCACTCACAGGAAAGTGGGAGTCGTCATCCTGTACCGAGGAGCGCCCGTGTTTCTGCGGGAGGAAGCGTGGGTTGCTTTTCTTAATTCGTATTGGAGAAGACCTGGTCTAGCTGATGACGTCTACCCGTGATGTTTGATTCTTCATCGAATGGTTTCCTTGCATCATTCATTCCGGTTGTTGGCGGCGCAATAGAGAACTGCCCTCAGAACAACGTCTACGGAGCGGGAGACGATGTGAGAGATGAAGTGGAACAAAACTCTCCGCCTTTTCCGCAACATTCTCCAAAATGCCAGCATTTGCAGATATTTTCTCCTTCGTACCCTTCGGAGCTACGGAACAATATCTCCTGCGAATACATCGTCGAGGTGCCCAAGGGGAAGAAGGTCTTCCTTTTGGTGTTTGCCATTTCAAAGATATGAAATTATTTTTTCTACTCCGGTGGTCGATCTCGAGATCAACGCCTATTGCGGAGCCTTGGAAGTGTTTGAGGGAATGTCCGTGGACAAATTGATAACTTCGTGAGCATCGGATGATTGCTCGAAATTGAATAAGTTTCAGATTTTCAGGGACGGTGACGGGAATGGGATATAGCACGGTCAGTTGTTACATCATGAGACTGCGCTATTCCGTCAAGGAAGGAGGCGGCATCGGTGGTTGACGTCAAAAGAACAATTTCCTCGTCGGTCGTCCGATCAGATAAAGACACTGAGAGATGAGAAGAAGACTGCCGTAATGACGGATAACACACCTCGGAATCAAATATTCCATCGATCGAGTGCCTTCTTGAGAATTTGTTGACAATATATTGCCTCATATTACGTTGTAGGGAGAATCGAGAGAGAGAGAGAAATAGCGCTGCGTACGAGACAGCGACTACGCACAGGTGACACATCATTCCTCTTCCTCCTTCCCATGTTCTTCTCCTTCTCCTCATCTTCTCCTCCCCTGGGGAATCGTGATATTCGCTCAGTCGCAAATGGATTGCGGCAGCTTCCTCCTCTCGCAGATGCGATCGCGACTGGAGAAAGAGAAGAGGCTGGAGGAGCTCGCGAAGACAAAGCTCGCGGTCGCTGACTGCGCCGGCATCAGCGGCATATTCTTGGGCTTTCGTAAGTATACTTCCGTTCTCGAATGCCCTTGCAGTACTAACAGCGTGCAAACTGTGGAGTTCGTGCGCAATAGTAGAGCAAAATTTGTTTTATAGATAAACGTATAGCTAACATTGCACATATTAGCAATTCTTAGATTCTAGAAATATTGCAGCCGGTCTTGAAATTGTCGCCTTCGTTGCTGAACAATTCAAGGCGAGGCTACTCCAGCAAATCGTCGCTCATTCCGGTGCCATCGGTGTTTTGGAGAACACCGTGAGTGTAGTTGAATGATCCGAACTATCAAACCGTTGATCTTTGCAGGTCAACGGCCTCGTCTTCGCTCTCAACAAATGTGGCAGAAACATGCGAGGATACAAGACGCTCTTCGAACTATTCAATGTTTGTATTATGGGCATTCCAATTTCATGTCTAGCGGAGGCAAGGAGCACTGCTCTTTGGTCATTGGACAAGTTTGAAAAAATCGAAAGCGTCAGAGTTTCTAGCATACATGCGTTGCTGAAGATATCCTGAAAGAATATCAGATCTTTTCATTGTTTCAGGAGGCATCGCGGGACATCGATGTCTGTATAACAGACTCCGACAGAATTCTCAAGGATTTCAAGGAGTGGAAGAATGCAGTGTACCCCGCATCGGAGCTAATGTTTCCGGGATGGCGGCAGAGGATGCTGAGATCCGTCGATACGAGCGACCCCGCTCTTTTCACACTAGCAATTTCTGAACTTAGACTCACTTCAATTTAGCTTATCATTGAAGTGCCAGCCTGTTTTACATTTGTTGCGTGTGGTGTTATCCATAGGTTCGAAACTCAACCATCAGTGGAATGTCGACAGTAATTTCTGAATTGAATGCGACAATGAACAAGCGATAAATAGACTCAGGGAATTGCATGATAGACTCCACTCAAGCGGATTGTTGAATGAATGTTTGTTCAGATGTGTCCAGCGCGGACAGGTTATCCTTATTCGATATCTACTCGTATTAAATTCATTGTCTTTTTAATAAGACTCTTATCACGAAGATGTGTATCTATGTTGTTGTTGCTGCTATAAAAGGATCTCGAGAATGGGTAATGTCATCCACCAACTAATTTTTGTCTTCTCCCTTCTCATTTTGAAATGTAAAAAATCTGTTGAGACTGCGACCCGATAAATGCGTGCATCACCGACAACTACCAGTGCGTGACTGATACAACTATTACAACATTCAATGCGGGATTCTGCGGGGAGAGTCATTCTCTGCGTTTGGCCAGGCGCACACATACCTCTCCTTGGCCACGGTATAGTTCCTTTCAGCCCATCACATTCACGCCTATAACGATCGTCGCTGCTACTACGCCTCTAGGGCAGGTGAGATCGAAGAGGTGATTAATTTAATTTCTTCAGCATGTGTAAACCTCCTGAATCCTCTGACCTGAGTACCGACTGCCCATCTCGTTCCGCTTTGTGTAGTGATTGCACGTACAATGAGATCTCCTTTTTGTAGTGTTTGCACAATATCTGATCGCTTCTATTCATATGCGCGATAGTACATGTAGTGATAGTACAATATGGAGAAATGAGTTGCTATTTTCCGACATCCATGAAATTCAGGTGATGATTGTGCAGTGTTGCCGTACTTGTGGACACTGTGGAAACAGGACTACTACCAACTCGAGCGAGGCAGACCTTGGAGTCCTTGTTGATGTGCATTCATTCCAGCCTGTGCAGAACTTCTTTACCACTCGACGGGCTTGTCCGACTGCTAGGACCGTCGTGCACTGTGAAATACGACAATATACGCGCCCTTCATGGCCATCCAGTGCAGGCCCACTTGTTATTACTGTACTTCGGGATGAGAAGAAGACTGGCAATGTTGTGCTACTCTCGCAGTATTGTCTGCCTTGCCGCAAGCAAACTGCTTGGTCCATAATTACTGCCCAATACTGTAATAGTGTGTATACGTTACTACAGTGTCCCATGGGAACATCGGTGTATCGTCGACGTTGGTTTGAGAGAGTAGTGATATGACTATACCATATTCTGTTTCTTTTCCTGTTAATATTATTGTAATACCCGACTTACACTACATCCTCGGTGACGGATGAAATCATATTTGCCATCATCGGATAACTCTTGAAATTGAAGAATCACTGCGACGACCTCCGCGACCACCTCGAGGACTGTGTACTCGGCGACTCCCATGACGACCGTCATGGCCCATGTCATGACCCCGATCACTCTCAACGACTAGATAATTCTATCCGAGGGTTCCCTCTGTTCTCGCTTAAAACTTTCTTGTCGATGGCTGATGACCTGTACGACTTCGCGCCAAAGAGTCCCAGCAAGAATTCCCTCTGGCTTCGCTGACTAGTATCAGTCCAGTCGACGAGCGGTGACCTCTCACCCTTCGCCCATCCGTCCCACACCCGTGATTATCGATCAGCCCTTTCACTCACAAATTCGACTGTCGCTAGCAGTCATCTCCTCAGAACCAGCCTCCATCCTGCCTCTAACATCGAAGTCATTTCGCTCATGTTGCAGAACCATTTGAGCGAGAAGAGCGCCGAGATCCGGCTCCTGGAGAGGAAAATGAAGAGGAATGCGGCCGATCACCGAGAGGAGCTCATTGGTCATCCGGAACACAAGAAGCCATTTATCTTCAACGATGAGGTGCAGCGTCATTTACAGCAGACCCTTATTCTTTCAAGATGAAACGTTGGCCCTGCTGAAGGAAGCCGCCGGTCATCTCGTTATGACGTTAGATCGATATACATGGAACCACGAAAATCAAGAACGAGCTCGTGCTAACAGATCCGTGGAACAGGAAACCGAGGTCTCGAATATGAGTAGCAAACACTACCGCAATTCGACGATCAAGTTAATTTACTTCATTTTCAGTCAGTGCCCCCTGCTACCGTCGAGTAGTCGGAAGAAATCTAAATCCTGGGTATCTTCCGCAGACCTGCGGCGAGGAGCCGTCGCGCAATAACTAATTTAAAAAGAAGAAAGCCGCTTTGATTCAGTTGTATGATTGCTTTAATGCTGATAAACTCGCATTTTATGGCCGTGTACGCCTTTGAAGACACATCAATACACAATATTGCATTGTTATTGCTCACTTCTGAAGGATGAATTCCCTTTCTCGACGATGGGCACCTCGATAGCATCTTCGGCCTTGCGGTGTTGGTCATCAGAGGCGCCGGGGTCCTGTCGTTGTCTTCGGGATCAGCGCAATTTTCACGTCCGCGGCCTAAGGGAGAGAGGTCAAAGCCCTTCGACTGCACTGATTGTGAGATTAGCAGGTGATGTTGTACCACATCTGACTACAAACATCTTCGAGAAAACTTACCCCAGTGGTTACCATTTCTTCCTGAATTTTCTAGTTTACAACTCCCCTGATGGAAATAGGAAAGGTCGAAGAAACTTCGCCCTTTCTTAATCGAAACGACATCGCACTCCGAGAACATTCTAATGGACCTGTTTTCCGCTTGCCGCTGCTGATACGTTCTGTGAAAATCTGCAAAACGGAGCGTAGTGTTCTGTGATCCGCAACAGTTGTGGCCGTACCGAACGAGGAAGAGGATGGGGGGAATGTTCGGACATGTTTGCGCAGGCCTCGTGAATCCCTCTGCCATCCTGTGATGGAGACATCAGAATTTGTGTGTAGCCTTTGTCCGGAGCGTCTCTTTGTCCGAGCGATCACGAACACTTCTCTCTTGTCTCCTCTTTGTTGCAGCAACAGCCTATTCTCGTTGAGGCTACGTATAAAAGGGTGAGGATGCATTGGAGAAGCATCAAGCAGCCATCTTCCAAGCCATGTTCTCCTCCCTCGTCTTCTCCTTCGTTCTCTTCGCTTCGATTCGTGCGCAGTGCCCGATCGACACGAACACGGGGGCAGCGGCAGCCGGTGAGGAAATATTCATCATTACTTCTTATGAGATTTCACCTAGCCTGCGACACGACCAACCTCCTCTCCTGCATCACCGACAACTACCAGTGCGTCGCGGACACAACGAGTGCCACGGCCAATGCGGGATGCTGCGTCGTAGGTTGCCACTGAAAGCTCATGATAAGACTCGTTTCAGCCTATCACTACTACATCAACGACGACCACCACCACGGCTAGGACTGTGACTACTACTGCCAGTGAGTACTACTTCTAAACGTTGATCATAATTGTTGTCGGCAAAAAGAATGCATGATTTCAGCTTGCGTCGATCTTCTGAATCCCCTGACGGGAGTCTCAGACTGCCCTTCTCGCTCTGCCCTCTGCAATGACAGCAACTACAATTCGGTCTGCGTTTTTCGCCATCCATTTCCGCCTTCTCTCTTTGGGCACAGCTGATGTCACAATTTCAGGTGATGGCTGTACAGTGCCGTCGTACTTGCGGATACTGCACCTCGTCGTCCATCTCGTCCACGACGTGCGCCGATCTTCTGAACCCCTCCACGGGAGTCTCCGACTGCCCCGCCCGTCGAGCCCTCTGCACCAACACCCTCTACGCCTCCCTCATGGCCATCCAGTGCAGGGCCACCTGCGGATTCTGCACCGGCAAATAAGCAGCCATCTAACACTAATAATTAACCTCCCAGCCTCTTAATATTCATTTCCCCATCATAGCTCGGTGATACTTCCCAGTTTGAGAGCGGTTCGGTAATAAACTTGTTTATGATTTGTCTGTATGATGAACTGAACAACTACAACGTACATCGCGTCCTTGCAGATCTTTAATCGTAGCCGTTCGTGCTCTTACACTTTTGATAACATGTGTACTTTTATTCAGAAACAAAAAAATGAGAGAAACTAAAGATTCACAACTGAGTCGGTTGGGTTGCGGAAAGTGGTTGATCCCACGCCTGAGCCAATGCAGCGAAGTACATTTCTGTTTCATCTGCAGGAGTGTTGATGTATGGATTCACTCGGGCCGGCGCCTGTGAATTCAGAGCGTGAGCAGCATCTTACAGGAACGCACCGGGTGAACTTTAGTTGCTTTTTCTATCAATGCTTTGAATTTGGCGATGAAAGTCCGATCCATAAAGAAAATACTGGCGTAGCAAACATTGTCCGAGCTGAAGTTAAGACATTGATCTTTTCAACTCTCTCGCATACATGGCAACAGAAAGGTTGAAGAGAGCTTGGACGATCGGGCGTGCTCTCACTGCTGATTCCGGCAGAGAAACGAAAAGAAGTTGGTTGATAAAGGCTATAACAATGACGATACTTGTCACTCCCAGAAGCCTGCCCATCAACTGAAAATATTTTCAACGCTCGGGGGATTGCAGATTCTCACATTGAGAATCTTGGAGTTTTCCCTCAGTTGGAATGTCTTGGCGAGGCTACGGTGGTTGTTGCCGAAGACGGCTCTATGGTTCAACTTGAGAACTGCGATGAAAGACTGCAGATCGAATTCGCATAACTAATATCGGCCAACTCACGGTCGATCCAATCAGAGAGATAACAGCTTGAAAATTGGCGCCAGCCCTCTCCGAAATATCGCCTTCAAAAAGTCACTTTTCTTTTCCTCGAATGAACTCACCGATAATGAATAAATAAGAATACGTGAAGCTGTAGATAATAACAACTGTCTCCATGGCAATAAAGAGAAGAATCGTTGACTTGGATCCCTTCTCGTACCACTTC
Source organism: Levipalatum texanum (assembly GCA_014805385.1). Lineage (NCBI taxonomy): Eukaryota > Metazoa > Nematoda > Chromadorea > Rhabditida > Diplogasteridae > Levipalatum > Levipalatum texanum. Next base: position 10,090 of record JACMIG010000280.1, read on the forward strand.
CAAAAGAAAATGGCAACGACTCGTTCGCATCCCACAGAAGTCAAACTAAAAAGTGGATAGAAACTCAAATCAGTTAAGATGAAACTATTTACAGAAAGCAAAAGTAGGTGAAATATGCAGACCGTACAACATTTGTGACAAACAATGCGATGTCCTCATCTGAATATTTGCGACATATTTGTAAACTCCGAAATAGAAATTACCTGATTGCGGGATATCGTAAAGCTGGTATCGGATGATATTGAAGCGACAAACAACAGAAATTAACATTCCCACACAGTGAAAGATCCAGCGAAGACGGAAATTAACATGGAGGACTTCTGTAGTTCGTGTTATTGTGTATTCTTGAAAGAGCACTTGCTTGTCGTCCACACGCAGAATACGACGACAGGAGCAACAAAGAACGCAGAAATATGGAATATAATCTGAAATGATGAGATTATTTTAGCAGTTGAAGCATGAACCTCTATCACATAAAAGGCGTAGAAGAGGTCCGTAGCAAAAGCTATGGAAGATGAATTGATAGAAGCGAAAGTGTAGCCACTCATGTAGAAAGAATTAGATTGTGGGTCAAATCATTGTCTCATCTGAAACAGAAGATATTGACAAGCATAACAATAGCTACTGTAGTCGAGGCGCGGCATTTTGATTAAGTTATTGTCATAATGTCAAGCATTGTATCTGCGAAAGACGGCAACAGCGATAGAACAATACAATACATACATGTACATATCAAGCTCAAAAGTATATCCACGTTCATGTACACATGGAAAAAACAAGTTGTTATTCATAAAAGGAAAAAAAGAATAAATCCTCGCATAAAATCTTGAATGCTCATAATTGAAGCCATCGTAAACGTCAACCACTGACCGGCAGAGAACTGTTGGAACGATCAACAGGATGTCGACAAAATGAGCTCAAGGAGAAAAGAGACCAGTGATCGTGCAATGCCCGGTCGAACAACAGCGAGCAGTGAGGTAACCAATTCTTAACCTTTCCCTTCGCAATCCTCTCTTGCGCTCAACTACGTGTACTACAATCAGTTTTTAGTTCCCTGTGAACGTATTTCTTCTTAGATTCTTTACTGGTAGTACTTGGATAAGGAAATGGGACATCTATCAGTTAGGGAGGATGACGGAATCTTAGGCCTCTCGAGCAAATTTGTGGCAGCGAGGGACTGGCACGGGACGAATTATAGCTGTGTCTACGTCAGGATGCGGACTCAATTACATTCCGTGCGCGCCCTATCAGCTATAGAACTACCAAGTTGCAACTCGATTCGAGACAGGCACACCAATGCTTCAGAGACATTGTTTGCCACATTTCGAAAAAGGTCAGTACTGTCATGTTGTCACAGATACGCTGTTTTTCATCTAAACCTTTCTCCAACAAATAAAGTTTTATTATCGCAACATTACGTCACTGTCCTGGGACGTTTTGGACTACAAAGTAAAACAATGGCTCGAGGATAAACATAGGGAAAAGCAAAGTAACCAGCTTTTCCTCATCTGCATTTTCTAAGAAGCATTTCTTGCAGGTTATGCCATGTTGATGCAAGAACAGGTGCAAAGCAAAAAGTGTGATCGTTGTTGTGGATAGTTTCGAGATGTCAACTGCTAGACTGATCTTAGTCATTCTGCCTGCAGAGACGCTGAGCCTCCTTGACAACGACGACGTCTACTTCTCCTTCGAGAACTCCTTCCTTCTGCACCTCGAACTCCGTGTCCCCAAAGCCCACAGTGCAGTCGTATCCCTGCAAGAGCACCCTGCCATTTGTCATTGTTATTTCCATAAGGTTTATGAGTTCAAAAGCAAATGAGAACTGCATCACATACTGGACAACATTTTTCATTGGATGGAAAACAATCGGCCACGAGCATAATAATTGTATCTCAAGGGGTTAGTTAGCATGGGAAATCATGTCCCCGGTGCACCTGTCCGTCATAGCAGAGGTGAGAGGTGAAGGTGCTCGGACTGATGACGACTGCTGGGCTGAACAATTCCGGATGAGAAAGGTAGGATGACGGAGACTAACATCGAAGTGGACGTAGTAGGGATGAGAGAAGCAGCCGCTGATCGAGGGAATCTGCAAGGGGAGATATCTTTTACAGTTCCAGACCCTCTTATTCTAGGATATTTTTCTCGGATGTTTGAATGCTAGACTTTCCTAGGTCGTAATTTCCTTACATTGTCTCTAACTCGTCTAGACAGCGTCTGGAGTCAGAGATTATTGAGCTTAAAAATCAGCGAGAATAACTGAACAGACTTGAACATTTCTAGCATATGACGTATACGAAAGGTGGCCTCTGAAAGGTAGTCAGTACCGAAATGTCGAGGAGGCTGAATTCGAAGTGTTCCTCGCCAGGGAGGGTGTCTTGCGGCAGACTGCCGATGCGGGTTACCTCCTCTGTCAGCATGGCGTCAGTCGGGAAGTAATGGCGGTCGACCACACTACAATCATGGATATGCGTGTGAAATACAAAAAAACAAACTCATACCTGGCCGTTCCGTAGACGAGAATAGTAAGGAGAAGAACGGAGATTGCACGCATCTCGCAGGCAACCGCGAAGTTGTTTGTGATCTCAAAGTCGCCCTATGCCATGACTCCTCAACTTTTGCACCTCACTTACTTTTGTTTGCGAAAGAGTGACTTGCGGACTGGAGGGACTCCTTCTCATGTCTCCGAGTCTTCCTTCTTCTTTCTTACCTGAATGAGCGATCGAGTGGGATCAATACTGATGTATGCTAGCCATTCGATTAACTCCTGGATGGCAGCTTATATTATATTGAAAAACCAGTTGACTCATTGTCATAGATCTTGCGACGACTGCATAATGTTTTGAATAAGTCGCTGCACAAAACACTTGCAAACCTCTAAGAGTCAGAGATCAGACTTCAACGCATCAATTAACGAGAACTCCGGGTGGTATGCTCTTAGGGCACTGTATACAATGTACTACCTTACCATGTAAAACTGCTTGTGATATGAATCGAGCAGCGGTTGTTTCCTTCACCTGAAGACTTCCTGGTCCTTGAAGAGCCTTTTCCTTGTGGACTTCTCTTCCTGCATCAAACTGATTACTTCCTCCAACACCCAGACGTCCGGCAATGATGAGTGTCCCTTACGAAAAGAGCCTTGGGCCCGATCGGATTGTGCTTGTGCCATTCCATTGTAAGCGGCCTCGTCACGCTGACATTTCATTCCGTATGAATCATACGGAGGAGAGGAGCAAAAGGAAAGAAGAAGATCATGCCTGGAGGAATATCATTCCGCTTTCATGACAATGAGCGGAGTTCTTTCGAAGATTGAAGAATGGCTATATTCCCGGCAGGAAAGGACAAATGTAAGCGTTCTTTACAATTTGTGTACATTCTTGCAGAGAGTATTCATCCTGTCGAATCTGGACCTTCTGGGGGCATCATTCTGTTTATTACCTTCTACGGAAAATCTGTTTCATCCCCCAACGAAAACTTCGATATTAATTACCTTTTCATATCATGTACAATTCTTACTCTTTCTCTAACAATATATGGATTCGCCCTTGGAGCAGTATTTCGCAGACAATACTTATACGTGAACTTACTATGCATCTCCAAGGTCTAAGGCGTTTCTTCGCTGATACTAATAATGTTCAGATATGGTATGCTCTCTACATCCTCGTTTTGCTTGCATACGAAGTTAATTGCAACTGCGGGATACAGTCTACTGAACTAAACGAGACACTTAGTACAATCAAAATCTTGAACGGATGTCGTGAGTATTGCTCTTTTAAAGGAAAGGGAAAAATCTCCGTTCAGGTAATATGACTGAGATGAAGAAGCTTTACACTACAACGGTCGGAATTGTATCCATCCAGCATGTTCGCACTATTCCTACTGTGTTTATGTTTGCAATTAATTTCGAAGATAATATTTGAAGCGCTCGTTAATCTCGATGCATTGTATTTTACATCAACTGTTGAACAAAATAGTATTAGCTCATAAAGAAACAATAGTATGCGATCTCCCCGGATCTATTTGCGGATATACAACAGCAATGTTTGCAGGGCTCTATGTGAGTATAGGGGTCCTTAGACATCATAGGGGTCCTTAGACATTATAAGGGTCCTTAGGTATTTCAGACTTTATAGAGGTCCTTAGACGTCGCAGAGCTAGTTCTGTAGGTCGTCGTCCGGTCGTAGTCGAGCTGTTCGGAAACAGTTGCAACCATGCCCGAAACGTCGACGAAGTCCACGGACGTCGCTGAGGTGGTCCTGGAGGTCGTCGCGGAGGTCGTCGCGGAGGTGGTAGCCGAGCTGGTCGGAGACAGTATGAGCATTCTCCTAGACATAAATGAGGATCATGGAGCTCGTCGCGGAGATGGTCCCAGAGGTCACGGAGCTCGTCACGGAGGTGGTCCCATAGAACGCGGAGGTCACGGGAGGTCGTCACTGAGGTGGTTCAAGATGTCACGGAGCTGGTCACGGAGGTTGGCCCAGAAGTCACGGTCACGGAGCTCGACTCTTCATTTACATATGTCTAGGAGCATGCTCATAACTGTCTCCGACCAGCTGGGCTACGACCTCCGCGTCGACCTCCAGGACCACCGCAGCGACGTCAGTGGACCTCACCATTGAATTCAGCATCCTCATTTATGTCTGGGAGCATGCTTCCAACTGTCTCGGACCAGCTCGGCTACGAACTCCTCGACGACCTCCGCGACGACCTCCAGGACCGCCTCAGCGACATCCGTGGACCTCACCATTGAATTCAGCATCCTCATTTATGTCTAGGTGCATGCGTCCAACTGTCTCCGACCAACTCGGCTACGAACTCCGCGACGACCTCCGCGAGGACCTCCAGGACCACCTCAGCGACGTCCGTGGACCTCATCGACGTCTTCGGGCATGGTTGCAACAGTTTCCGACCAGCTCGACTACGACCTGACGTCGACCTCCAGCGACGTCTAAGGACCTCTATAATGTCTAAGGACCCCTATAATGTCTAAGGACCCCTATAATGTCTAAGGACCCCTATACTCACATAGAGCCGTTTGCAGTACGGCTGAAACAATTTGCTGTTTGAAACGTATGTACTTATTGTCGGGTATTAAAGTAATGCGGAGGCGAACTACTCCGCTCGAAGCAGCGAAATGATCTATTTTCTGCGCTTGAAGATATGTAGATCATTTCGCTGCTTTCGCTCGGAGTAGTTCGCGCGTCGCCTCCGCATCTCTTTTATACCGGACAATAATGTCCGTGGGTCCGTGAACGGAAACGTGGAGATAGTCTACCAAATTGCGAGAGTGTGGCTTAAGCCTCCTTATAACTTTATCAGAATATGAGCTCAAATGTTTGTAAATTTAATGAAATCACTCCCATTGTCTGAACACGAGTAGAAATTACGAAAACTGATATATTGGAGTTACATCAGGGCGTTTCGATCTATTCTTCAACTCCATCTGGCTGGTTTCAGCAACTTTCTTGGAACAGCAGTTCTTGAACACGTAGAAGAGCACAATCGCCACGACAATGAGAACCATTCTGCCGAGCCACCATGCTGCACCCCAACCCCCTGCAACTCAAAAATTACCCATTTTCCACAGACACCAAGTTGGTTATTTATAAATTTGATTACCAGGGGGAGTCAAGGGCTTGTGGTTGCTATCTTCAGGATGACGCCGAGAGCGAAGCTGCAGCATTTCGACGATCACATCGAACATGTCCTCGACCTTGGCATCTTTGCCGAGCTGCAAACCTGTCGTCGTTTACTATGTTTAGTGAAAATAATTCGATGCGATCGTACTATAATATAAAAAGCACACTATAGATGCGTCCATCATTCACATCGAGTTTCGTTCAAGTATTTTGATTTGTACATACCTTGGTCCAATTGGTGCCGATATCAGGCCCTTGTCCAGCGAGGAAAATGCGGCCTTCACGATGCATTCGCATGGAATACGACGTCGCAGTAACGAATCCAGGACTCAACAAAGGCATTCTTGGAGGAGTACTGAGGGGATTACAATGATGCATTGAACTGGATCCAGGAGCCGTAGCAAGGAACAATGAAAATCTCGTTCATGATTGGCTCTCTTGCCAGAGAGTGCATGTGGTAGATCCTCAAAATGAACATATACTCACCGCTCTCAGAACTTTCGTATTGAATCGGAAATTTTCAAATGCACCTTGCGCCAATACAGTCCAATCGGAATATTTCGCTCCTCGATTTCATTCGAGATGTCCATGAACATCTGCTTTCGCGTCTTCTCGTTTTCATGGTAAACAGTGTGATCCGAATACTGAATGAACGTCAGTAGAGCTCTGAATATCGCGCCAACCTGGTACAAAATCTGACCGATCGTCTCTCCCAAGTCAAGTTGCAACTCTGGCTTGTTTTCCTGAAATATGCTGTTGAATACATGAGGACCTGGTTACGATGTACGGAGGGCGACTTCCGACCAGAATTATGTTGACGGGAGCTCAGAAGACCTGTAATGTGTATAGTCGAACGCATCTTCGGCAACTAACTTGATTGGTTGAGTTCGCTGGTGATCTCTCCAAACGCTTCGCCCAGGTCGTGTCGATAACGCAGTTCTCTTTTGTCAGTGGTCTCGTTCGGCATCGATGCATAGCCCTTTGCGTACCTGCAAATGAGCAACATTTCAATATTTGTTTTCTTATTTGCGAAAAGATAGTAGAGTGTTTGCACTTGGTCTAAACTATATTTACTGAAGTTATACCATCTTAAAAGTATTATATACTTTTCTTGTCCAAATTTTATGTTCCAAATCTTGTTCAGACTTCTTCCATTATTCAGTTTTGAAAGAATATATTATATACATACCAGAAGACGAAGTGGGTGCCATCGTGGATCTCACCGATGATGAGATCGGCCGCTTGCTCGAAAGAAGTCGGTTCGCTTCAAAAATCTGTTTGAGAAATAAATGATAATATAGAAAGGGCAAACATATCACTGACTAAACGGCGGTGTTAGAAGAGCCGGCACCCATAGACAGTGGCCATCCGAGCAGTGCTGTCGACAACTTATAGTTCGACGCGTAGTGCCATAATGGTTCTACACGGAGCCTGCAATCACTTCTGCTTGATATCATCCTTTTATTATTTCATTCCTCCATGAGATTCGGTAGCTCAAATTCGGCAGAAAAGGCCAAAGGCCCACGTTTACTGATGACATCATCATCAGATCGAAACCATTAGAATAAATAAATAATAAACAGACCATTCTTCGGATCGAGAAAAGCCGTGGGTGCTAGTTTGATGAATAATGTTGAAGGGGTCCACGCTAAAATGACAGGATTTTCCTTCGCTGTGATTATAAAAATGAGGTCTGTAATCTAGATGGCCATCCTCAGCAGAGTCATGCTCCTTCTCTTGCAACAAGTAGGACGTCTTTCTTTAAGGATGACTGTAGAAAGGAATAATTTCGACATCAACGCAAGTGAAAACCAGGGAGTTCAACATCATGAAAAATTGACGTATCCTCACCATTGAGGTCATTTCGATTGGTGAAGAACAACACAATAACTGACATTCGTCCAGTCTTCTCGTCGAGCAGGATGTTGGACACTACTCCATGGACGTCCGGGGTCGTTCCTGAGTGATTAGTGTTAGCTCAATATGGATTCATAGAAACAAACCAGTGACGAGGCTGGCAATGTTCGGTCCCGTGCTTGGAGAGATCTGGAATAGTGCCATTCCACTGTCACGTCTCCATCCCTCGCCTGGCCGCGCAGTCCTTCCGAGTAGACGGCGCCTCCCTTGGACCAAGAGGCTATATTCCGCGTCTGGAGATGCATGTTTCACGACGACATTCAGGTGCACCCGGTACGCGCTCTTTAGCGAGAACCATCGCCTACATGTTGGTCTATTTTCACTTTGAAACCCCTAATACCCAACTAAATCAGAGCCTCTACATATGCCTATCGAATACTTCATAGCCGGAACATACTGCTGCTGATTTCTATAGCGTGACTGATCTCGTGATTTATGTAATTCATACATATTTTAGCCTACTAATAAACCAATGATTTAATCACATTGGTTTATTATTGAGTCCGATGCCTCGATGGTCCAGTAAACCACAATGAAAATAAGACGGTGATGACTTACGGTCTTGAAATCCTTGTCGATTCCCTCGGCGTCGCCGTCCACGACGATCAGGAGAACTTGATTGGTGGCATGGCACATGAGAAGACATAGGGCGAGGAAGGCGAGAACCTTCCACTGATGGCACATGCCTGATGGGAATGATGCAGGCTCAATGAATATAAGGGAATATAAGGGGAAGAACAGAGCGATATGAACGATCTATCAATGCAAACGATGATAGGAGGAAGGGGAGGAGGAGAAAGTGGGCGGTTTTTTCACTGGGTAATCACGATTAATGGATACGCTCGACTATTTTAGCTTCAATCTAACATCACGAAAATCCGCAAAACAACATCTTACTCCTTTTCAGTGGAGATGATGAGCGATGTTGATGTGCTTTTTAAATATCACATCGTGATTTCTATCTTCTGCTGGTAAAATGATCTCTAGCGGCACGCCCGAACGAAACTCCACAGATATCATCTGCCCAAATAAAACGAACGTAATGTTAGTCGAGCAGTCCTTTTCCGATATTGCTATCTCAACAGCTGCCACTCAACTAAACGCTTCTATATATTTAGAATGAGAATCGTTTACACAACGATTCCTTTGGGAAATGAAAACCTAGAATATTAAACAAGCAAGCCTCCTCAACGCGTCACGTAAACATTCGTCACAAGCGGAACACTCTATTTCGCAAGCCCAGTGTAGGAGAGGTACAAAGCCCAGTGTAGGAGGGGTACAAAGCCCAGTTTGGGAGGGGTACAAATCCCAGTGTAGGAGGGGTACAAAGCCCAGAGACCACTGCAACGACAATTCAAATAAATTATATTCACATATTGATTACTTGAAGTACCCTTTACCAAATCTTGTATCACTCAACAAATCGACATCTGCACAATTTATTATGAAATTAGCTAAATTTGAAAGTTTCTAGAATGGGGGAGTAAGGCAAGCGACAACTCGAAAAAGTTTTAAGCGCGTACGAAACTGAATGTTCTCCGATAAAACACAGCTCTGATCAGTTTGCAAGTCTACATAAGTATTTTACAAAAAAGGCAATGATTAGGTTGCAAGGAGGAATTCACTGCACGCTGCATATACGGGAAAATACGCCCTTCTTCTTGTAGAAAGGGTTGTCCTTGTTCTCCGCGTCTGTTCCGTTTACGAGGAAATCCTCGCTCTTCATCGCTTTGGTGTACCTGCAAATTTAGATTCTTCCCTCAAATACTTTTCTCGGGCATAAATTATAATAATTATCTTACTTGTGAAGGTTGAGGGCGCATTCCGTTGGCGTCATGCGGGTCTTGTTCTCTTCGCGTGATTCCAGGTGATTCTCCGTCGCAGCCTCATCCTCCCATTCCTTATCGTCCTCCTTCTTCTCCGTGGGACTTGCCATACCTCGAGGGGTAGATCTATAGAAACTCCGACCTGTGGCAAGTGAAAACGGACTTCGAAACAAAATGTTCAAAGAGGCAGGGCTATAGTATAACAATTGAAATGTCTAGATGTCTGCAACATCTTCACCATTCTCCTTTCTTATCACCCCGGAACGTGAAAGATGCCGGATTAGTGAAACACGATTATGGAATCATTAACCTCGGGACTTCAACATCAGTACTATGGAGGATTACAATGGGAAGTGCAGTAATGAATCAGGGCCACGTAAACATAACAAATGGCTCTTCGCTACTCGAATGAGCGTAAACAAAGATGAAACGTGGAATGGAATGAGTCACCACTTGAATGTCCTTCTGATTCTGTCCAGAAATTTCCTCACTTCATATCAATATCATTAATCGATAATTGGGTGATCGATGTCTATATATCAGTGATCCGCAAACTGCAGGAGACAAAGCAAGCTGAAAAAATTATGCAACAACAAGCATGATTTATTTTATCAGGCGAAATTTAATCATCAGTCTCGCCGCTTGAGGTAATCAGGTCTTCGCCTTCTGCATTGTTTGAATCTTTGAGGCTTTTAATAAGTGCCTTCGATTCCTTCTGAATTCTTCGCAGCTTGTTCTGGACGCTCATGATGATCTTATCCGTTTTCTTGGCGAACACTGCCAGTTTCTGTTCTTGTGCGGTCCGACGATGATAGGCAGGGGAGCCGCATGGTGCTGATAGTCATACACATATTTCAAGGTATAGAAATTATGCTTACGTTTGCTCTCAAATCCCATGGCCAGCTTTGCAGCTCTAATGTTTCTATTACACAGTTCAGCCTCGCACACGAAGAATTCGCTGTCGCCCCATCGAGAATAGCCAGGCTCAAAGGGATTATGTCTCATTTCATCGACCAGCTCACTTTGATTAGTCCCCGACTTCCCTCAGAGAGACAGCCCTTCTGAGTCATATTTCCGTTGTCAAGCACGATGTAACAGTAGTCCCCTGTACATCGAGGATTCTTCGTTGAATTTCCACGTTCTTCCAAGAGACTTGCGACAGTGTGACAAGTGACCTAGAGGCAGCATGAGAAGTCAAAGCTATTTATTGCATCGATCACCTTCTTGCTGAAAATCGGCTGATGAGACCTGAAGAGTTTCTGAGCACAGTGATCTTCCTGAATGACATTTTTTGACAAACTGTTATTCGAAAATAATACTCACTTTTCCACAGGAACAGATGACAGAGCTGTTGAGAGAGTTAGATTGGTCCAAGAAACATCCATCTTTTTGAACGACCCTTTTAAAGTGGGTTTTTTTCAAAGTATTATTGATACTTACTGCAAGATAGGATTCTCAGCTCTGGTCAGGCACATTTCGGATTGTTCCGTAGAGATTCCTCTCCATCCGGAAGCCAGGGAAAGAATGCAAGACTGGCACGTCTGAAGCACATGAATGGAGAAGGTTTCGTATTTTGACACCTCATTCAACTCCCCGCAATGTACACTTAGAATGCGATCAGGCAACGTTACATTGACATTGCAAAGTTTGGAGCTGAAACGTTCTTTTGCATAGAACACACAAGATTACATGTGACTTACTCGCAGAAGCATGTGTTGGTTCCATTGTCTGGATAACAGTTGGGAGCGAGGCTCTTGAAGGCTTCTCCATCAGCGCATCCCTGAATTTCTAGTTATTTCCAATTCATTCGACGCCAGAGAGAGATTATTCTGACACTGATACATGTCTTCTTGGTGTTTACCAGTTTCCAGTCCACAATGTCGTTGTCCTGATCCAGAATACGAGTCGCATAGCAGACATCACCGCAGCAGGTCCCTCTGAGTAATATATTTGAATCTTTTCGAATATTAGAACGCACTGCTCGGAATCGTGACAAGTCACCGTTTTCTTATGCTCTTTACGGGGCGGTTTGTACTTCGGAGCACCGCACGTTTCTTAATGGAGAATTGAAGGATCATTTACACTGGGAGCACTATTACCGTTGATTTCTCTCCACCCGGTAGCCTTCTTCACTGTGACTTCGTCCCGATTGCAGAAATTGGACTCACAAATAAAGAAGTCGTAGCCTTTGTAGTAGTTGTACCCACCCTGTAATCTAATGGATTCATCGGAAAATCGTTCTACAACCTTTATGGACGCATTCGTCTTCGAGGAATCGGCAGAGAGACATCCGAATTCCGTATGGTTGCCGTCTTTCATCACGAGGTAGCAAAAGTCGCCTGGAACAACATTTGTTCGAATGAGGTTTAATTAGATCAGATCAGTGCAAATCGGTTCTGCGGGAGGATTATGAACGTCATCAAAGCGGCTCGCGTTCGTGTGGCAGGTTACCTAGAACGAACGATTGGAAAGTGGCAACTATCGTACCCTGTGTCCCCTGATCCTCGGCCTCTGCGTGTAGAGATCCAGAGCGCAGTAAGAGGACTGAAAAGTATTATCAGATTTTTAACGCAGTCAGATTACATCATCACAGTTGCAGAAGTGCTGAGGGTAAATGTGGTCGTACTGGACTACGAAGCATGCGTTCATCTGCTGGAGAAGCCTGCAGAGATGTAATGGTCCGCTCACTCTCATTTTCAGGAGTCTCATCCATCAAAGTTACTGCATTACTGGACGATACCGTTCCCATCGCGGCTCGCACTGCTCGCTTCGAGTCGCGAATTCGGTTTTGCTATCTGTCCCATCCATCATTGTTATGAAACAGGATTGGCAGGTCTGAAGGGCAGAGTTTCATCGGTCTGAGATTTGAACATACTTCGTTGGACGTTCCACACTGCACGTTGTCAAAGATCGGCTGTGTGAGATTTCCGCTTGAGCAGAAATCCTCATCGCTAAAAACATTTCGAGGGACGAGATAACGCGAGTATATATCCTCACTTGCAGAAGCAGGTGGAAACTCCGCCGTCTCCGGGGATGCATGTACCAGCCAGATGGGCGAACATCGCTCCATCGGCGCAACCCTACGAGTGTAATTATTAAGAACGACGACACATGGTGGAAAATGCAATTTTTGTGCAGTGAGCAAGGACTCCTTATTTCCCAAGACCACTTTCTCTACTTTGCTTTCATCAGTCATCAAACTGAAAATAAGAAATTTGCTTACATATGTCGTTCGGTTGAGGCTTCCGTTCTCATCGTAGAAACGCTCGGCATAGCAGACATTCCCGCAGCAGAAGCCACTAAATGAAAAGTGACCACCGTCTAGTGAAACTAGTGAAAGAGCTCAACTCGTTGCCCTCGCCGAAATGGTCACTCTCATCGCAGACAACTGACGACTCTGCGGCTGACGAGCTGACTAATACACACAACAACATGCAACGTAGTAGCATTTTTGCTCTGAAATGGTGTGAAGTTTACGGGAAAACGGAAGTGGTCGCATACACGTTCCACTCTGTTCCTCTCTATATAGGGTGCAACTAATAATCCTAGATTCCCCTCGCTCGCGGTACTCAGCCACTGCAGTGTAGTCTACGGAAACACGGCCTTCGCTTAGTCATCGAGCGAAATGTATGTAATTGTTGATCTCTCCAATGGATCAGAATTTGTCTCTCGGCAGAAATGTGAAAACTAGTACGCCCTTACATGGTATCAACTCGATGAAAAGGGAATCCAGCTCAGTGTGATTCAGGTGCCATGGGTCCAATGAGTAGCTATGGTTTTTAAACCGGCACCAGACAGATTCTTTGCTAATAGATGAAGAGCCTCCGAAGGTGATGATTTGCAAACTCGTAGGTTTAGAACCTTGTGACAGATCAAACATGTCAATTTTTTATTAGGAATCCTGTGGGAGCGCTGCTCGCTCGAGGCTTTTTGAACTGGTGTTCAGACTCCCTTTGATGAGGTCAACTTCGCACCTATAGCCAACTCGGCACACATCAAGATCTCGCTCCATTGGTAGGGATGAACACCAGTGGATCTCGGCTGGAGAAATCGTGAGGAAGACGGAGAAGCGGAGGGACAGGTTGGACAATGGATGACGGCTATTGTGCCGCACCACAGAACTTCAAAGACGTGTGCTCGTTGTTCGTTAGCAGGCAGTTCCGCTTGTATCTTTCAGGAGAAAATGTATCTATGCCTGAAATTTGGCATGCTTTTTCATCCTAGATTCCAACCGTAGTATGCAAAAACCAGCCGTTAACTACTTATTAGCGCTGAGATATGGGTGGCGGAATTTTCGGTAGCGGAACGGGAAATTAGTTCTGTGGTGCTGCACAATACCGTGTCGATGCAGTGCTGCTTCCTCCGAGACCTGCTCCCCGCGGACTCCGGATTCAACGAAACGGTATCCTGATGATCAAGGAAGAATGAATTGCAATCCAATGTCCGACTATGCGCACTGGAGTGCTGACAACAGGTTTTCGAGTTCAACTTCGCACCTTCACACATGGACAACAACTACGCCTGCAGACATCAAGTTGATACGAAAAATGTTGTAACAAGTTGTCATCAGCAATGTCATCATTAATGTGTGCTATACTCTAGCTCGCATGACATCAGTTGCAACGTCCCGAGTGTTGACCACAATGAGAGGCACACGGCAGCATCTAGCGAATGTTTGTTCAGCGCGCCCTAGCGCACGCTCCATTGCTCCATCCTCGCCGGGCCACTGTACGTCGATATGCAAGAGGCCTCCCTCTCGCCTCCCGTGTGAGTCCTTTCACTTTTAACCATCCCCACTGCATCTTTGATCGAGGATGGAACAGGAAGTTCGACTATTCAATCATCTCGTGCGCAATTTGGAAAGAGCCGATGTTGTAATGCTCCACACAAACTTGGTACTGTTTCAAAGAAGCCTTAAGGTCACTTTCGAACCTACTCTGATTAGAAGTTTATACGAAAGAGCTCGAAAAATGCTGTCGAATGATACCAACACCAAAATTCACACACTTAATTTTTCACTATCTAATAAGCGAAAAGGATGCGTCGGCACTGAGCCAAGATCAGGGATGTTCAATCCCGATCGTTGCGAGACGAATTTTGGCACTCTGCCAAAGTGATAAATTCGCATTTCGCTCGATGATAATAGGCTGTTCTGTGAGTTTATTGTTGCATTATTATTTAAAACTGGAAAGCATAGCTGAGAACAGCGTTAAAGAAGCCCACCGAACACTTTTCGATTTTTCGGTTTCATTTGCATCTGAAAGTGCTCGAAAAATGTTGTAGTCAACTACCATAGATAAGACCATGGCTTTTAAAGAGCGAAATTACTTCATTGGTTTTTGTCACTTTGCCAGAAACATTATTCGCGTTATTTGAACGTTTTATTATATTTCGTTCCGAGCTACGATTTCGAGTTTTTAAAAATTATGTAATAAAAAACAAAAGAAATATAGCTTATCATCGTGAAAAACGCGAATTTATCACTTTGGCAAAGTGCCAGAATTGGTCCCGCAACGATCGGGACTGATATTCCCTGATATTGGCACAGTGCCAACGCATCATTTTCGCTTATTAGACAGTGAAAATGTTGTCTGTGAATATTGATTTTGGTATCATTCGACAGCATTTTTCGAGCTCTATCGACTACACTGCTAAAAAGATTCAAGTCAATGTTCACACCATATTGTGGGGAAAGAAGTTCCCTATCCATGCAAACATTGAAACATCGACTTTCGTAGATCATTCGGCTGTTATCGGCGTTTGTACCTAAACAACAAACTACAAATCCACCCTAAAACATACCGTAATTCGTACCTTTGAAAAATCATAACAATTCATAGAAAAATCGTTAAATTAAATGTTTGGTATCTGTTGCAGCATTTTTCACGCTCTATCCGAATAAAATATAAAAATTTAGGGTGGGTCGGCTCCTTTAAAGTAAAAATTATATTTTGTACACAAATAACAATTGTTACATAAGAAAGGAATGTTCATGAAAATAAATTTAAACTGCAGTTAGATAAGACAAACAGTTTGATTGTGCTTCATGGAACATAGCACAGTGATGAAAATTTATTTATATTTCAGGATCTTCTCATCCAAGACGACATTCTCTTCGTGCTGTCCATGACAATGGGTTGGAAGTGAGTGCAAAATTATTGGATAACAATATATTTCTTGTTCCCCGTGATTTCATTATCCGCTCTGACTTCTAATTGTACATCTTGTATTTTGGAATTGGGGCAATGGTCTAGCAAATATTGTTTTGAACGCACCCCAGATGGTCTAACCGGCACCAGTCCGAGGTCGAAAATAGAAAGGTTGTCAGCACGAGATGATATCTCACAGTGCAGTATCGTTGTTAATCTTCCAGCGACAACCCTTTTGCTGGGAGAGTGCAGCGGATTTGCGTAACTGCGTTCTGCCCGGTAAGTCACTCAATGTGCACTATTGTGGTCGTGAAAATGATGTTTGATGTTCCTTTTTGTGATACAAGCGGACTGTTTTCTTTTTCGTACTTGATGTTTGCAATTCATGGTTAGGGTACTCGGGTGTGATTGGTATGTAAAATATGAGCAACAACCACCTCACCGCAAATTGAATGGCATTCACAATATCCTGTTCAGATTTCACACCAGCAGCTAAGCCAAGTGACGAGTGCAGTGGTGGACATTGACGATTTCAATGGCGAGCCATACACATTAGTAGCCCTCGAGCAACGGTTTGATAATTTTATATTTGATTATACCACTCGTACTTCTTGTAGAAATCTCGCAGTATTCTATACAACGATGGATGGAAGGGACAGGCTCCCTTTGAGCCCAGTGGAGAATTGCATATATGCCATGAACGTTTCCTATAACTTCCTAAGTTCCAGAAAGTGTGAGTTTATGACTTTTCAACCCACAAAATAGTGTGATTTTAGTGAAGATGGAAATAACATCCGAAGGTCTCGTTCTCCGAAATCTAAAAAGGCGCAGGCTCAATATCCGACATTCCATAAAGGTGAATATATTTCTTTCTTATTTTAGTAAATTGTGAAAATTCGTTGATTATAAAAACTGGCAATATGGTGGGATAAAAACAAGGAATTTCGGAGAAATGTGCTTGTTATTTAACTTAAAACTTCGTTCAATCACAACGTATCGGCTTCTTTCGAGTTTCCTCTGAAAAAATAGACCTCTGAAAATTACAGGAAAACGGATCAAGCTGTTACGTCTTGGTGTCCGCAGGAGCGAATTTCGACGTCTTTCATTGTCGAGAGATCACTGGTGAGACATATTGACCTCGGAGTGCTCTATTCAAACGCTCGGGCCACTAAAATGGACTGCGCTCACTTTTGATCTACCTCATTGATACCAGTTCGATTTAACGAAAATTTATATCAAGAGGGTGCACAGTTCTTCAATGCTATTTTTCCGGCATGGAAATACGAGCACTTACCAATATCTGTGATGAAAGGGGTTGATATCGAACATGTTCAGAAGAGAAGTGGCCGATTTTTGAATACGGCGAGTTTGATATCACTGTGCATGCCCTAACACTCCTTCTACACGGAACTTCCATCGTCGCAGTGACCGAAACTCAAGTATTGCCATTCTTCATGCTTATTTCTGGGATTGATAGGAAACAAGAGAAGGGAAGCATGTGTCGGTCGTCATATGAGCAAAACCAGCATGCTTCCTAACCGAATATTATGGTGGGCCAAAAGCCGACCATCATTTCTGCGATGTTTGCATATTGACGGTATGAAGAACGCGGAGCTCTGCTGCGAGACCAGCCCATTTGGTGCGCTAAATAGGAACAGTTTCCCAGCTTCAATTCTTTGTAATTTTGTAGATTTCCATTATTGACCTCTCGACTGGTCAAACGCTCAAACAACACCCGCACTCGAGCACGAGCCTAAATATTACGAGTTCGAAGATCTGGAGGTATGCATCAGACTTAAAAGAGCACGATCTTTCAAATCAGGAATTCCTACGCCAAGGGACCAAGGGGTGACATGCTTTACCTCGTCGATCTTGATAAAGGAAGGTATGCCATTATAGTCTCGTGCCCCTCAAAATCTGTAAAAATATACCGGAAACATGTAGAAGAGCACCCAAGAGCGACAATTTCCATTCCCGAAATCAGTGTGTCTCAATTGGCACGAAACGGCGGCAGAAGCGGTAGATCAAAAGTATCTATTGTCGTTATTAAAATTTCGGGAAGCGGAATAAATCTTCGGTGCGGCAATACTAATGAGCGTGATTTATTCGAAGAAATTGCTGATATTTCAGCCAGAGGGAGATTATTCTGCCCAAGAAATGCAACAACTTCACCATCTCTGACAAGGGACATTTCGCAGCGTTCTCCACCACCGGCGCCATTGTCAGTGCACTCTTTGACTCTAGAAAGACTTCTTCACTTCAGGTATCGGGGTGGCTGGACGTCCCTCCTCTCAAGGCCCTGGCCGAGAGAGTTCTCTTTCTCCGTGAATGCAAAGGGCCCCTCATCCTCCTCGACAGCAAGATTGGCGTCGGTCATTTTCCATGGCTTGATATCTGTCTCTGATTGAAGGGACTAGACTACGTGCGAAGGAAGGCCTACGAGACTACAGCGACGTCCTTCATCATCCTCTTCGATCCATTACCAACTAGCAGGGGTTTTACCATTTCTTATTTGTCTGTGGATCCATGATACCCGTAGAATTATTGTAGGTTCCGAAACCTAGCGTTCAAAATGGTATTCGACTCTTGTTCGTTTCCCTCCCCCCATTTCTCTGGTTGCAGACAAGGTACATTAGCGCCCTGTTGCGAAGCTCGGAATCTCCAGACCACTTGAACGCAAAGGAACTGAAGAAACTATGTTTTCCAAGCTGATTTCGTGTTTCAGCATATGTTAGCTGGGTGCCATGTGGTGCTCCTTTGCAGGTTTCAAAAAGGATCTCTGCATTTATCCTCGCCACGTCCTTGACTTCATCGTCACCATTTAGGACTACAAGAAACAGGACATGAATCGTATCGACCGCTTATCGAGTACATCGATGTCGAAAATTACAGTGACTTTCTCAATGTGCTTGCTGTCCGCCAATCTTAGCCCTCAGGTCTGCGAAGATCTTCTACAAATCATTCATCTGCACAGTGTGAGTTTTTTTACTTACAATTAGACAATTCCATAAGTGCGTTTTCCCATTAGTCGGGCGATGTGGGGAAATCACCTCAAAGCGCCATACGAATTCTATACACAACTCATTGTCAGATCGCTTTGATTCCGGGAGCAGTGAAGGAGAAGGACGAATTCGTGAAGCTGTTGAAGGATCTGGCGAAAGCAGATGGAAGGGAAGTGATGGGAATCCATCAGCACCTCTTCAGTGAGTGATCTTCTGCCCATTGCTACTATTATCGGTAACTAATATTATCTACACTTCGAACCTAGGAGCGAAATTCTCTACAGCATTCAGGCGACGAGAGCACTGTATTTTCAATGAAGAGAGAACAGGGATGACGGAACGCAAATTTAGACGCGTTGGTCCGCGATAATATTGATCACAGGTCGACCGACGGTCTTGGGCATGAACAAGTCCGACTGCATTTCACTTGGCCCTCGCACCGGCGGAGCAAAACGGCGTATTCCTACTCAGCATGCTCGGACCACCCACGTTCCAACTACATTATGCAAAGTACACATTACAGTAGTAATGTTGCTCAATACGAATGAGTTTCAGAAAATAATATTGTCACCCCGTGGGTTCTGCACAATAAGCAATTTCGAATTAGTCCCCGCAATTCAGGTCCATGGATGGTCCGCGATCCGAAGACGATGCCGAGCGACGAATGGAGCGGAGTCGGAGGAGGATCGAGGAGTAGAAGCCCCATACCGTTGAATAGACATAATTACTACCGCAAACAGGATTGGAAAGGAACAAAGCATGGTATTATTGCTTTGTTGTGATCTCCTTACCCGGATAGACATTTTTTGAATTGGAATTGTATGTTCTGTTCTGAAATGCTTTGACTCTTTCCACGAAGACGTCATGGTGACTCTGAAAATATCCCCAATTTCATGTACAGATCGAAGTACTTTTGACAAATACTTGCCAAGTTATATGGTAAATTTTCTCATCGTTCCCTGTGTAATGCTTGTGAGTTATTATGCCCTTCGAATGTCGCGATTTCGCGCAATAATTACGTCATTATCTGTAAATGATGGGCATTAATTGCACTAGTCTCCTGGCAATGCCCCATTCAAATCCACCAATATTGGCCTCACTACCTAATAGACTCTTATCGGAGCATCTGGGGGGAGGGCTAAATGGACCGCGTTCCCATGACCGCCGTGAGGTCAGTACGCCCGCCGGCCGTCGTCCACAGACAGTGATTGAGCGGGAACGCGCGGCGTTTTTTGGGTCGCCATCTTACAATCCGTCATACTGTCAGGGCAACTCAGACACGGGAATGCAGACTCCACACCCATCTGGCCTTCCGTTCCCATTGGGCTACTATGGAAGATTCCCTCAACCATCGCCATCATCATTCTTGCCACTGCCGGTGGCTCCAACACCAGAACCTACTTCGAACGCTCCGCTCATTCCAGCCACGCTCGACCCCTTCACGAGGCAACTCATGGAGATGACAATGAAGTATGCATTTCTGTTTCCCGTTTAATGTCCTTAAATTTCAGTTTGTGCAAACGATTACACACAGTGAAATGTCAAGAAGCTGCTCTACAGTCTCTCACTCAGGCTCTCCCCGTTCATGCCCCACTACAGTACCAGGCCCCTGGAGCTCCTCTTCCCTTCATCACGTGAGATTCCCTCTAAAATATCGTATTTTTTGTTTTTGTACAGATCTGGCATGCTCTCCGGCACAGTGCCTCCCGTCAACACGCCAGTTACAACTGCTCCTCCAACGACAACATCCCCACCGGCTCAGCCCGGCTCCGCCATACTTGGAGCTCTCCAGTCGCAAGCCCCTCAGCCCTCTTTTCCACCCTACATTACGTCGGTTTCTCTAAAACACCATAACCTATTAGCCTTCAGATCTATTACGCCAGCCGGAACTGTGCCTCCCGTCAGTTCGCCAATCACAACTGCTCCGTCGACGACTTCTCCCCCTGCTCCGCCTCAACCATTGAAGAAGGCCTACATGATTCTCACCGAGGATCAACTTACGGCTCTAAAGTATGCAATATTAAGTATATAAAATTAAGTATGTATAGACGATAATAATTTTATGCGTTAACTTGAATATATGTTTCGTTTCAGGCGTGTCTTCGAGGAATCGCAGTACATAAAGGCAGGGAGCCGAAAGCGGCTGGCGAAAGGACTCGGAATATCCGACTCAAAGGTGAGCACTGGCCCGTCCGATCATGGAAACTGACGGTCGTTCTTGCAGGTGAGGATCTGGATGTCCACCAGGCGTAGGAAGGTCGAGGACAAATCTCAGCTCGCCAAGAATCGGTGGGAAGTGCAGGAAAAGCCAGGGACTCGGGACTTGATTGACGAGTGAGTTTCAATTGTTTTTCAATGTTTCTCAAGTAGTGCGATTATCAAATGAATGAAGGACCTCAACCGGAACTTTGATGATTTTTAAAACGTTTGTATTTAGTCCGCAATTTTCAGAGTAATCGATGACTTCATGAAGAAAGGGAAAGGACTGCATCGAGGACAAGCTGCTATCCCAGGAACGACTACAACTTATCAATGAACACATGCAGATCAGTTGTGGAGTAAAGCAGCCCAAATACTTCCATAATGCTACCTTTGAGTTTTACCGCTGCTGATATGTCTAGTTTACGCTTGCCTTGAAGATGTAATGGAACCTTGGTTTATCTCATTTTCACATACGATGTGATGGCTCTTAGCGCCATTTGAGAGATGGTTTACTTGCCGGGTTATAATGACGCCTACGGAATCCTTAATTGATCATAGTATGTTATTGTGTTACTCGATTGCTTTTACATGTTCCGTTTATCGCACGTCGTCATATATTTCGCCATTGTCGAAAAGAATCAACGCGCATAGTGCCGTATGCCTCGTGGCAGTGCCCGTTCAAATCCGTACCAATGGAGATGAATCGTTATCTTGTCACCCTTTGGACGGGGCCAATCGAATGGGGGCTAAATGGACCGCGTTCCCATGGCAAGCGAGAGGTCACAGGCGCACTCCTCTATGATTGTGCGGGAACGCGCGGCATTTTATGTGTGTTCTTCTTCACATTGCTGCTCGGCTAAAGTGATTCGGATCCAGGAATGCAACCGCCGCCCTCGTCTGGACTTCCCAGCCCGTTGGGCCTCAACAGCCTATTCCCTCTGGCACCGCAACCACCACCTTTGCCACAACCGTTGCTCCCGACACTACAACACGCTCCGACTTCCGCCACACCATCATCGTTCAACCCTTTCCAGCTATTCCTCATGGATTTTGCTAAAAGGTATGAAATTCGGTGCCAGTTATCGATTTACCGAGACTTTATTTCAGTATCTCTGAGCAACTGGATACTGTGGAGCGTAGAATGGCAATACAACAGCCACCGGCTCAGTTTATCCCCGCCCTTCTTGGCGCTCTGCAGCAACAAACCGCACAACCCCCTCTTCCCTCCTACAATATGTTGGTTTCCCTAAAACCTCATAACTTACTGGCCTTCAGATCGGGCATGCCAGCCGCCCCCTCGGCTCCCGTCATATCGCCTATCGCAACTGCTCCGTTGACGACATCTCCCCCAGCCCCTCCTCAACCATTGAAGAAATCGTACACAACCCTCACTGAGGAACAGCTTGAGGCCCTCAAGTATGCTATTATATTTTTATTTTGATATTATTTTATATATAGATATATTTTATTGATGATTATTCGTTACAGCCGTGTCTATGCGGAATCTCAGTACGTAAAGGCGGAGAGTCGAAAGCGACTGGCGAAAGGACTCGACATCTCCGATGCCAAGGTGAGCACAGAGCCCGTCCCCCATGTAAATGTGTTTCTGTAGGTAAGGATCTGGATGTCCACCAAGCGCAGGAAGGTGGAGGACAAGTCTCAGCTCGTAAAACACCGATGGGAAGTACACGAGAATCCAAACATCCCACAGTTGATCGATGAGTGAGTTCAGTTTATGATATCCCGAATTCGTTCGAGACTTTGTTCTATTATTTGCAGTGACTTTAGAAAATGTAGAACTTTCCCACACTGAACCCAACGCAAAAATTCAGCTCTTTTGAGAAGTGCGTTCCTTTTCATCCAATTTGGAACTAGCGCGCAGGCCGAAAACTTTGCACCCTTACATTGTGTTAAAAGATTCGGAGACTTATAATGAATTATTATAGCACGAAAATATATATGAAATGTCAACTACTCTGCCGTTTTCAGGGTTCTGAAAGACTACGCGATGGCAGTGAAGGATGTAAATCGGCATGGACCAATTGCTTCATCGAACACATCACCTCCTCTATGAGGAATTGCTCTAAATTGGGGCTAAAACTTAACTCAATTTCATTGTATCTTTTGATTTGCTTCTAGACTTTGTCCATTCAAGCAGCATATCAATATCCGCCACGCGAGTGTTGTTTATTTAAGTAAACGCAGTTTAAGAGTCACGGAAGAATAAAGGGAAAAAGAGTATTACTGATAATGCCGAAAACATAAGGGACGTGAAGGGAAATAGAGTATTACCGATATTCACGAAAACATAAGGGACGTGAAGGGAAATAGAGTATTACCGATAATGCCGAAAACATAAGGGACTTCAAGGGCAACAAAATGCAAAGGTGGCGAGACAAGGGAAAATGTTCAAAGGGTACTTTTCGAAAATAACGGTTGCTCTGACTAAATTGTCTTAAACGGGTTGGCAGTGGACTAATGAACATGTTTTTGTTGCTAAATCACTACGTGCAGGACAAAAGCGACGTATATTATTTACATTCACGCGATACTTAGGAAATTGACGTTTCTAAATTTTAGGGCATTCAAATTCCATTGAAGGTAAAGGAAGCAGGCAACGAAGGCGCATAGTTGATCCCCGACTACTCTACTTTGAAAGCATATATATAAGGTTGTTTAGGGAATGCCTTTGAACATCTTAAAATAAATCTCCAAAACTGAGTTTTCGGGCCAGGATTACACTGGTGGCATCAGAAGATGAGCAGTCACGGGGACTTAAGTAAATTGAGTCATTTCGAAATACTACGTTTCGACCCTTTAGCTTAACTAAACATGATGTTCAATAGTCACCGATCGATGGATGAAGGCCTAGTTGTCACTGCGCCAGAGTCGAACAGTTTTGTCCTTCTCAAGGCCTCCAGAGGCGATGATATTCTGGTGAGGATGGCAGTCAGTGGCCAGAACCATGTCTGAAATGAAAGGTAATGCAAGTTCGTAACCAGATGTTTCTAGTTCATTATCATACCTGTATGGCCTTCAAGTTGTTGGACAATTTCCTTTGTCTGAAGATTGAAGATGGTGACCTTGTTGTCCTCGGAACCGGTAACGATCCACTAAATGATAAAAAGATAGATTTGGAACCAGAGCGATCGAATAGATTTGAGTAAAGCAGTCATGTTCACCTTTCCCCCGGTGACAGAGAAGTTGGCAAAGATGCAGTACTTCTCATTCTTGTGTCCACTGTACGTCTTCAGACACTTTGCCTGAATTACCGAATGATTAAATCAGTATTGTTGCATAGTTGTTTGGGATTTTACAGATCTTTGCATGACCCTGACGAGTATAATTACCTTTGTGAACTCCCACAGTTTGAGCTGGTTATCGAGTGTAGCAGCGAGAATGTACTTGCCGTTGGGGGAGAACTTGACGAAGCACACCGGGGGATTATGGTCGTCTGCATAGAAGAATATTAATACTCGATTTATTTGCAGCAACAACGCTTACTAACCAACTAGGCTCTTGATGCACTGTCCATTGGACGTGTCCCAGACGCGCACGATGCCGTCATAGCCCGAAGTGCAGAACAGCGAACCGTCTCTGAACAACCGATTACATTCAATCCATGCAGATAATAAGATATACCGAAGTCGTGCCCTACCTACTTCGGCAAGTATTCGGGACTGTCATCACTGGGCACTAGCTATTCACTTTCTCGTGTTATACCGATTGAAGTTAACGGCAGAGACGGGGTCGGAGTGGGCCGGGAGAGTCTTGATGCACGTGCCCGTCTTCACATCCCAAAGGCGCACCGTTTCATCGAATGAACCTGGAATCTTGGCGATATGGAACATCAAAGATTTCATTATACCGGATAATATGAGAGAGCCCTGCGTGTTGAAGTTGACACTGAAAACGTAGTTGGAGTGGCCCTTGAGGGTGCGCGCGCACTTGTGAGTCATCACGTCCCACACCTGCAGTTATGCTCTTTCTTCATCTGACCACTACCAGGTTTTCGAATTTTATTCGCTTTCAAATGCGTCTAATGAAACGTTCGAGGCCGATAAATATCACTCAATAGGAATCTGTTGAACATCGCGGGTGAGCTGTTTTGTCGACAAGTGCATAGGAGAGGACACGGGAACTTACTTTCACTAAAATATATGCTAAACTATCTACGTATAAGTTCATCGATCAATATGTTTTCGAGAGCTTTTCTGATCTTAAGGCTTATACCAAAGCAAACGCCTTGGTTATTTTGCGTTAACGTGCACATTACACTCCGAACGTTCCTAAATGGAATCCAAATTGCATACCTTGACGGTCTTGTCGTCGCTGGCACTGGCAATCAGTCTGCCTTCGTGATTCCAGCACAAGTCGTTGACGCCTTGCTTGTGGCCCGTGATGGGACGGTTTGATCTTCCGTCAGCACTGTAAAAATGCGAGAATGGATGAGACTCTAGGGTGACTGACGTGTTCCAGATGCGGATGGACTTGTCGGCGGAAGCGGAGGCGATCATGTTGCCGTCGCATGAGAACTTCACCGACGATACGGCACTGAAGAGATGATTTTATCCATAAACAGAGAATTGACCCACTTGGTGTGGCCTTCGAGCTTCATGTATTCCACGTAGTTCGGAGGCTGAAAGAAAGATTTTCTCACAAAACAACGAACATGACATTACCGCATTCCGTGGTTATACACATCGTTATATTCGAGAAGAATACCCGAATGGAATAGCTTACCGCGTTCGAGTTGCTCCCGACGCTTGGATGCCTTGGCTCCTGTGGTGGAAGAGGCCCTATGACGCGAGCCACTGCATCATATCCAGTTGGACCAGCGAAGTTTCTTGCATCCTGCCCCTGCCCCGATGAAGAAGGCTGATAGACTGCGCCTAGACATTTATATTTCCGTTTTGGAAACTCTTATTATATACGTAATTTAGTAAATCAAAAAAGCGGCAGCACAGAGGTCCAAAGACTGCTTCATGTCACAATAATTCATGCGGCTACAGCTCTCAATGAAATTATATTCTTTTGTGGCGCAGTTTTGAACAAAACTTAAAGAACCCGATGAAAAAAGGTTTCAGTATAGGTACAAACCATTGGGAGTGACTCGATAGGGATCGGCGCGGGCGTAGTAACGCTGTGGCTGTGGTGGCTGCTGCAGAGATCCCAGCGGCGCTCTTCCGGTGGCAGCTGTCCCTTCGTTGTTCCCCTGAAACTGTAGCATGAAAAAGGAACCCGGGGAGCACTTCTGCCAAGACTTCCTGATTCAATGAGCAAAAAGGCGCCTTAAGATTAATTGGACATCGAATCCGCAACTATAGCCATGATTTGACCGAAATAATCAACTTTTAAATTTTTTTTCGTGATTGCAATTAGTACATATTTAGACGATCAAAAACATACCACCGGCGTTCCCGTTGGCGGCGTTCCACCGGCGCTCATCTCTCGCGAAGTGTCGTCCCTGCGAGAGAAAACTCGATAACTCGCCTTCGCGTTTTTGTCACATTTTCACTGCGTAGTGAACATAACTCGCGTAACAGAAGTAACGGTACGTGAAGTGATTGCTATTGCAACTTCCAGTATATACGGACACAAGAACAAACTACGAGAACGCCAAGAAAGTCCACAGAAATGTCCTGCACTCCCAGCCGATAAGGATCCTCTAGAACCACACCACCTTCCGTGGTGCATTTTGGGAAACGTCGGCGAGACGCCGCGCGAAATTCAAACGGCTTAGTGTGCACTCGAACTGAACTTGGATTTTAAATTTTAACGTTTCATTGTATATTGTAGTCCATTTCAACAAAATTATGCAATTTCAGAAGATTCAACAAGTATGGTCGAACTCGCTCTCACTCTTCTCCTGCGAAGTCTTCAGCTCAACTCATTCGCCAATCGATGTTGCTGGAAGCAGTTGGTATGTGCCTCGAAGAGAAAGCGAGAGATAGTTTATGGCTCAATCACGGGAGACTGCGAAGTGCACAATGCGTGATCGATAGCGTTGTGTGCATAGAGAGGGCAGGAAGGTGGACAGGCATCGCGAAAGCGAGAGGGGACTGCCACTGGCAGTCCCCTCTCGCAACAGTAAAGTACAAAAAAGCGAAAAAATTGAAAAAATTTTTTTTCAAAAATCGAAAAAAAATTCCTAGCCTATGAAATCTCCCGATGTTTTAATGCAATCCTGCGTCACGTAGCACAAAGTCATTTATTTATAGTTATCGCCATTGAACTCGACCTCTGCATATTTTTTAATTTAATTTTTCTTGCTTTTTCAGAGTCGGAAAATATCATTTTTCGTTATTATCTCTTAA